>JNDS01005194.1:0-35142 GCA_000697035.1 Rhizopus stolonifer B9770
AAAAAAAAAAAAAAAAAAAAAAATTTCAAGTTATTATTTGTCGCGTAAATATTGAGGAACGCGGTTTGAAGTTAAAGCTTTAATTTAAATCTTTTCAATGGGTATTGACATTCAATGTATTTGCCAGTAAGAGTTTTCGAAAGATTGCTTTTTCTTGAACCAATAAAAAAAAAAAAAATTTTTTTTTTGTCGATTCGCTTGGAATTACATAGTTGCTGGTAATATATGTATTTCGGTTATTTTTACTTGTCTGTTTTTTTGATAAAGATTTTACAGATCAATAAGTGACAATAGAGGTAAGTTAACCCCACAAGAGTAGTTTTATTTGGTATAGGAAATAGTTGACAAAGATTTAAAGGGTACCGTCTCTTATAATTTTCAAAGTGGAAAACACCTAATCAAACATGATTATTGATATTGCTGGTATAAGTCACTTGATGAGAGTTCTAGTATCATTTGTACATACATACATACATACACACACACACACACACAAATTTTATTAAAGACGTATGAGACTTTCATAATACTTGTCATTTCAGTCATTAGACTAGCCCAAATTCGGTAAACCATCAGGAATCTTTTATCTCGGCAAGAAACATATATAAACCCGTGGCAAAAAAAAAAAAAAAAAAAAAAAAAAAAAAAAAAAAAAAAAAAAAAACGGAGCAACTCTGAGTAGATCTTTACACGCAAAATAATGATTGTGACCATGAACAACGGGTTTTGCTTCTCCAAAAACCACAGCTTGTGTCCCGTTTTAACTCCATAAGATTTTGTGATACATAAATCAGGATGTATTTTGGCTTCATTCGTCCATCGCAAATAAACTCCTCCCCCCCCCCCATTATCCGCATCATCAAAAAGGCTGTAGAGAGAGAGAGAGAGAAAGAGAGAAAGGATCCATAAACCGTCACTATAGAGAATCGGACCCTAAACATACAAGCCTGAGTATTTTTATTACGATTTTTTCATTTTTTCAATACGCGCCCTCAAAATGCTGGTTCATTGTAATAACTCACAGAAATCATGAGCCCTCAAGAATTACATTTACACCTCCTTTCACCATCTTTCAGTATCATATATACTTTTTTGAACTCTTTACTCTTATTTGGTGTTGTCGATCGTACCTTTTCTTTTCTTTTTCTTTTTTTTAAAAAAAAAAACCTTACCATAACACTAAAGCCATTCAAAAATAGGGAAGATTTATCAATTATTGCTGTAACAGGTCTAAGCTTTCTTTTGTTTATAGATATTCATTGGCTATAAATCACTGTAATATTCCAGTGATAATATATATTTTATTGCACAGAAAGGAAACTTGAAATTGATTTGTGTAAATGTTCATACTCTAATAATTTTTATATATTGGTACCGCAATTTTTTTTTTACCCAGGTCTGATGCTTATAATAAGTCAAGTATAAGTAAAATTGTAGAAAGATTTCAATAATTCTTTACTCCATGATGAAAGACACATTATATCGAAAGGTTCCTTGATGAGTAACTAACACATGATATTTTCCAGATTAACAAGGATTCAACAAAAAAAAAAAAAAAAGGGTTCCAATAATTAATAATACCCACTTCACATAATGATTTATCCCCCCCCCCTCCCCTTTTTGCTTGGCTTTGGCATACTCACAAGAGCAAAGAGATGGCTTATGTGAAGCAGATATTGTTGAAAGGTCGAATCCTGTGGCCCAATGATCCGGGTAACCTGCGTTACCTAAGAGACCATATCAAATTTTTTTAATCTTTTAAAATTGACATACTTGTATTACATTTTCAGTGTTGCCAAATACCTTGCTTGGAACAAAAAGGTACTTGAAGCATTGGCACTTAATGTTATAAACCTCCAGTGAAGCAAAGGTTTTTTTTTTAAAAAAAAAAAAGAAATCGCGAATTTCTCTCAAATTAAAAGTTAAAAAAAAAAAATGTATTCTGTGTCGGAGATATTATAGTCCATCATGCAGGAAGTTTTCTCTATGTATGTGTGTGTGTGTGTGTGTCTTTTTCGAGCTTTATTATTATTATTATTATTGTGCGTATTTCTTGTAATTATGAATACTAGAAAACCCATTTTAGAACCATGATTAGACGATGGTGACATTTTAATATTATCCAAATGATGTTTGTTGCTCAAACGGTGGCCGAGATCCGGAAGCCTCTGGGAGGAAGGAGAAACCCATACATGTGATATTTTGAGGTTAGCAAATACAAAACTATTCAAGTACTACGGAAAAAATAGTCATTACATTACTTTTTCCAGCTAAAAGGAAGTTTGTTACGTTTTCTTGGCAACTGTCAAAACTAAAAAATAAAAATAAAAAAATAAAAAAATTACCCGAGAGATGTGCTTATGTCAACTTTCAACATCCCCTTGAAACGATCTTTTTATTGTTTAAATTAATTTTGTAACGAAAAAAAGGGAATATAAGCCACAGATTGTTTCAATAGTAAAAATTTACGACGGTAAGATGATATCACATTCATAAAGGATTGTTACTCAAGAAAAAAAAAAAAAAAAAAAAAAAAGGGTTTCAAAAATCAAACAGTTTCGAGTATTTTATTGCATATGTTTTAGATCAATTATCAGCTCAATTATTTCTTTCCTTTTTTTTTTTTTTTTTTTTTTTTTTTTTTTTTTTTTTAAAAAAAAAAAAAAAAAAAAAAAGTAAGTTACCTATTCCGCATATTCAACCGTGTACGACCATGCGTTTAACGTTATGGCATCGGATACGAATTATTAAAATGGAGAAATAGCAAATCTTTTTTATTTATTTCCTTAAACTGACCCTTTTTTCCTTTCTTCTATTGTTCTTTTTGATCCGTAATTTATTTAATTTTTTTTTAAGATGTAATCTATACTCAACAAAAGAGTAATAAAAGATTTGCTATTTTTTTTTTCTTCTTCTTTCATTTTCCGTAGTTAAAGAGTTTTTTTTTTTTTTTTTTTTTTTTTTTTTTTTTTTTTTTTTTAGAACTAACCATATTTTTTTTCTTTCTTTTTTTTTTTTTGACAGATCAAAAATTTAAGGAAATTCATTTCTTTTTTTTTATTTCTTTCATGTCACAAAGTAAGAAAAGACATTTTTTTTTATTAAAAAAAAAAAAAGATTAAATTTTTATTTTTAGATTTTGATGAACGAAATTACCAACAATGGTTGCCTCATGGAAAGCCAAGGAATATATATCAAGCACCAAGTATAATTGGTTATTCAAAACGAGGGAATGCGGGTGGATCCTTTAGTATTCATACGACCTTAAATGCACTTGATAGTACCTTGATTAGAATTGCCTTTGGTTCCTGTATTGTTCCCACTCAATTCTTCTTGAACACAACCACGCAAACCATTTCCTTTCACTCTCCTATCCCAATACATGCTTCCACTTCTAGTCCTGACTGTCAAAAGGTACCCATCTATCTGGTCATGATACGCGAAGAATCTAAAGAGTTGGATATCCTGGATAGTTGGTTTGCTGGTCATTTTTCTTATTCCAAAAAAAAGCCTACATATTTTGATGATAATTCGGTAGATCTGAAAAGAACTAGAATGACAGGTAACCTTTCAAATATATGTTCTCTGCTTGGTTGACATCTCCTCTTCTTCTTCTTTTTCCCTCTCCTTCTCTTCCTTCTCTTCCTTCTCCTCTCTTCTCTTCTCTCTCCTCCCTCCCCCCCTCCTCAACTTTTTATAGAGAACTATACCAATTATATGCCTTATGTAGACTCCCCTATGTTGAATTACCCACATTATCGACACGATTCCGGATTACAATTCTCAAACCCTTTTATGTCTCTATTACCTCCACGCTCTCCAGCACCATCTGAACTTCCCACGATTTCTTCACGTCCAATCCAACCCATCGCACCCGCAACCACCACACCAATTACTCCTATCGTAACCACAGACGTACCTGACCCATTCGTCAACATCCCCCACCACCCAATCGTTCAATTCGAAAACGATTTGATCACCATGACCCAACACTGGACCGACCAAGAAAACATCAGAGGTCGTAGACTCGTTCAGTTTTACAAGACCCAAATCGAAAATACGATCTGGGTGCGCTTCAACACCTATTGCACCAAGGCACCGGACGATCCAGCCGATTTTGTAATTTCCTGCATCTATTGGGAGCAAAAAGAAGATTATTATCTGACCTCGGTTGATTGTGTGTCGCTCATGGAGTTCTTGATTGGTGTGATGTTTACGACCCAAGAAAAGAACAGGGTAAGGCGTACACTTCAGAGGTTCAGACCGGAGACGGTCTGTAAGAATCTCGAGTACACCCAGAGCTTTTTTCGTTTGATTATGGGGTATGCTAAACCAAAGCCTCGAAAGGTCGAAAAGGATATCAAGGTCTATCGATGGAGAGATCTAAAGGAGATTCTTGAAAGGATCGTTCATCGGTTTACGCCAAGTCATGGATCGATTTTGAGTATAATTACGGATGTAAGAGAAGAGGTTGAAAGAGAAGAAGAGAGTGGAGATGATTATAATGAAGAGGATGAGGGTTAAAAAAGTAAAAAAGTAGAAAAGTAAAAAAGTAAAAAAAAAAAAAAAAAAAAAAAAAAAAAAAAAAAAAAAAAAAAAAAAAAAAAGAAAGAAAGAAAGAAAGAAAAATATCTATTATAAAAAGAAAGGAAATCGCTAGAATTTACTTAATATTTAATACTTATTTGGAAGTTCAAAAGCTTAATTGAGTTACTACTATCAACCAATAAAAGTGTCGTCCATTCATCCTTTATAAAATAAATCGAACCCCCCTCCCCGTGTCATACATTATCATCAAATCGATTTGTGAAACATGTTGCTTTTAAACTTTTAAA
This sequence comes from Rhizopus stolonifer B9770, assembly GCA_000697035.1. NCBI lineage: Eukaryota > Fungi > Mucoromycota > Mucoromycetes > Mucorales > Rhizopodaceae > Rhizopus > Rhizopus stolonifer. The sequence continues at coordinate 4,836 of JNDS01005194.1, forward strand.
TTTTTCAAATTTGTTAAAACCTTAATTTTAAAAGAAGAGTAGTCTGGCTAGTAAACAGTGTCCTTCCTAATTTTTTTTTTTTTTTTTTTTTTTGAAAGATCAAGTTAACAAGACCAGATCAGTGTACTAGCTTTTCGTAATAATAGTATACACTTTTTGAGCCTATATGATTGATATGTTATTTTTTTTTTTTACTATTGTCAAGATTACTGCCTTCATCATTGTTGTTCATGACAGCAGTCATAAAAACTCCCAAAAAAAAAAAAGAAAAACTACATTATTTTTTGTAGGAGCACTGTAGCTGATACCTTTTCTTCATAGAAAAACTTATGTTACGCAGATAACCCGAATTACTGGGCTTTAAAGTGGTCACAGAGTTTGCCCCAACTATAAAAAAGACCTGATACAGTATTTCCAAAAATTAATGTCGCATCCAAATGTCGTTTTCTGTATAATTTATATTATAAAATTTTCAAAAAAAGTGACATTAATTTTTGGAAATACTGTACACCATACCCAAAGATTAAGGAAACATCCATAAAAAAAAAAAAAACTACGGTAATTGGAAAGCATTATAATTTGACCCAAATAGAAAAGGCAACAAAACACCATATGATTTCATCATCAGTGATAGCATGTTTTGATTGAATTGAAAAGATAGGAAAGTCTTTTTTTTTCAATGTTTCACTGTTTTGAACAACAAATACTTACTTGTTTCTTAATGAGTAACCAACGCATAGTATTTTCTAAATTGAAAATGATTCGGTAAAGATGTCCTAAAAATTGCATAAAGAATTACCCATTTTACATGAGACTTTGTTCCTTTGCTTGTCTCAACCATACTTTGCAAGAGTAATAAAATGATTGTATTGTTGAAAGGCTAATTATATGGCCAGTAATCCGGGTAATCTGCTGGTCTCACCGGAACTGGTATTTTTCCATAATTTCTTTACTGGCTTTCTTTATTTGTTAAGTACAAACTGCCTTTCAAATGATTGTCAAGATGAGGCTCGGGGATGTTTAAACCTTCAAAGCTCTTGGTACAATATCGTCTGCAAATAGCTGTGGATCTTTGTTAATGTTTTTTTTTTTTTTTTTTTTTTTTTTTTTTTTTTTTTTTTTTTTGTCTATGACGACAAATGACAAATATATTTCGAAAGGCGACAACTAGTTTTTTAAGAAACTAGAACGTGATGCCTCCCTCTTTTTGTAATTTACAGAAAAAAAAAAAAAAAAAAAAAAAAAAAGTCCTAGAAAGTTGAAACTTGAAAGATGTGGAACATTTGCAAAAATCGTACCATTTGCATTCGTGTTACGCACAATTGATTTTTTTTTTAAAAAAAAAAATTGAGTCATTGATATTTACGATTTTTGTGCTGAAAACATAAGCCGATGAAACCTTAAGGTAACAAAGAAAGAAGGAGGCGGATTAATTTGGAACTTTTTCTTTCTCAACCAATTGTCAATGACAAATAATAATAATAATAATCGTGCATTGATTTTTTTTTTTTTTCTCTTCTTCTTCTTCTTTTTCTTATAACTTTTATACATTTATTTAACAAATCAACATGGAAGAAACCAACAAACACAAAAGAAATAAGCCATGTGTGTTTTTCAATGTTTGCCAATGCACACCTCTTTTCACTTTTTTTTATTAATCGTATTCGCATCTCATTAATTAGGTGAGAATTGCAGAAAACATCGACGAAAGTGCATCACCAACAACGACGAATCCAGTTGTGCACGCTGTCAAAGAGCGAAAATTGACTGTGTATTCAAATTCACCGAAAAGCCAGCCAGATCCAAAACACCTGTTTCTATTACACGACAAAATGAACTCCTAACAGCTGTTTGGGCGCTAGAAAAACAAGAGGAGAAGGTAAGACTCGAGCTATCCCGATTGAAATCCGCACTCAGCTGTTCAGTCTGCCAACAAGAACAATGTACTCTCCATCGACCTTGGAACCTGACGATATCCAAGGGCCAAAGGGGAATCCGAATCGAAACCTCAGTCAAATCCCTTTCGGATCTCGAAATCTTTCTTAAAGAGGGACTCGGCTTCTTTCGTTCGACCGAGACCATACCTCAGCCATTTTCAAGTACTGGAGGTGAGCGTGGACTGAATGTCACACATCCGTTTATGAAAGTCGATGGTGTTTTTCGGACCTTATTTTATTGCATGGCGCAAGAACAAACAGATCTGGCGATGATCAAGGACAGTCAGCGGTTGAGGCAAGAGTGCCATTACTTTAAACTCAAAATGGTTCAAAACTACTTTTCATGCATTGCACTTCTTGTGCCCTTGCTACCTATACCCATCTACTTGCCCAAGCTCTGCAATGATCTGGATTCACTGCTAGCCACAACCATTGCCTATCTTGCCGGCAGCGTGCCCTGCACCCATGTGGAACTCACCGGCTTGAGTTATACACGCAAAGAACTGGCGAATGCCTGTCGACTAGAGGCCAAGAGGAAATTCGAAGAATGCCTGTTTGAACAAGACCCGGCGCCCGAGACCTGTGGTGCCTTACTCTTGATGGCGGTCAGTAGCATCTACGACTTTCGAGGAAAAGAAGCAAGGATCTACGCCAGTCTCTGCTGGAACATGATTAACCAAATCGATCCCATTGAGCCCAAGACGGAACAAGACGAAATACAAGAACAAATCCGTGTCCGGGTCTTTTATCTCTCTCGTTATGTCGAATACATCTTTTTGCAATCCAAGGACGATTCACACTGTCATGCTCACGCGACTGCTCATATCGATGTCTCACCCAAGCCGCTCGCTTCTGAGCTCGCCCACAAGACCTACCGAGACTCACTCAGCTGCTTTCAATTCTTGACGCGTATCATGGCCGTCTCTCGCTACGGCTCGGATCATGAGGCGACCATGTTTTCTTTCTTTGGCGGTCGACTGAACACGATCTCATCCGAATCGATTGTGAATCTGGAACATGTCTTGTTGGAGATCTGGAAGGCGCTCCCTTCAGAGCTCAGGATTGGAAGGGGCCCGTTTGAGTACATGGGTCCTCAGGTACTTGATCAGTATGCCTGTAATAAAGGGTTTTCACTTCGTGTGAATGCGGCTTATTATGTCTATTGGCTCAGTCTACAGACCAAGATCATGCAACGCCCAAGCGAATCCTTTCCGGCTTATGGATACCGTATGGACGCTGATCGTGCACTGATGATTTCTTCAATTTGTGCAGACGCGGCAACCAAGATTTACTCGGTAATGGAAGAAGTCTCGCCCTGTATGTTTGAAATTCGATGGTTAGCGACCACGATGGATATCTTGCGTCTGTTGTCAGAATCTCCCGTGCCTGATATCAAATCAAAAGCCAAAGAGAATATCGCGGTGCTTTCGAAAATCATTCGGAATCAGCTGGAGATTGTTCAACATGGTGTGGGACGTAGAAATAGCTGTAGTAGCTTGGAGAGTGAAGAGAGCAAATGGACCCAGGATACAGATGCTAGCTCTCGTACGACTTATATCACGCCCATCTTTACCCATATGAAAGGTTTACTTAGGGATTATATGATTGATAATGATATCATTCAAGGATAACATAAGGGAAATTGGCTGGATTGTATGATACCTCCCTCAACCCTAAGAAAAGAGAAAGAGAGAAAGAGCAAGTGGAAAAGGAAAGGGAGGAGGGGGGGGGGAGGAATGGTTTCCTATATGGAACAGTATCTCACATTTTTATTTTATTTTTTTGCTTTTTGTTTTTGGGAGGAGAAAAGGAGAAGAATGGAGAAAATAAATACCAAAATATTATACAAAAGAGTCTCTCTTGAATTCAATAAGAAAAAAAAAAATTAGAGTTTAATAATGTTGCTATTATAAATTGAGATCTACTCAAGAGATCCTTATTTCCGGTAGATGAACACAAGACAAATGAGAGGTTATTTATTCAACAAACAATCTTATGGTAGGACAATGGCGGTGAACTCAAACAAGGACGGAGATTATCTTGTGTTTACATCGAGTGATGCACTAATTAAATTATGGAAAAATTATTCTACTCGCGCTTTTTGGTTCGAGATTCTTGTTGTAACGATCACACTGTTTGAGCGTGGGATGTACCATGATTTAAAGAGTCATTTTTCTCTTTCTCATTGGGTAAATGATCGAACCAATGTGAACACATACATACTTAAGAAGAAGAAAAAAAAAAAGACCCGTGATGAAAAACATTGAAACAGGTTTCTTACATGGATAAAAGATTTGTATTTCTCAAAAGATTCACCCACACTTTTAAACACTTGAGTATATATATATATATATATATTATTTTTCTTTTTTCTTTTTTTTTTTTTTTTTTTAAAAAAAAAGACTTAACAAACAAATATTTTATGTTGGTTCTTTTAAATTCGGATACACAACATGTAAAACGGAAAAAGCTTAATTCACATTCTACATACAACGGTCCGAGCCGAATTTAAACGATACATCTTGTGGGAATCATTCTTTTTCATCGATCATCCATTTGAAAGACGCATGTTTCTGTAATACAAAAAGGTAATCTTCTTTTTTTTTTTTTTTTTTTTTTGTCTGTGCTTTTTGTGGACATTTACCTTGCAACCATCTGAAAAAAAGATTACGTGAAATCATTTTCCAAAGCTTCCCAGCATTTGGGTTTCAGATTATGTAACAACAGAATAAGGAGGACAAAACGCCGTGAGGTTTCAATGTGTTGGGAACCTGTTTTAACACATTCGTTTTGAAAAAAAAAAAAAAAAAAAAAAAAAAAAAAAACTGCGCGTAATTTTATTTTCCTTTTGGAATTATTCAAACGCGTTAAAGAAAATGAGTTTATGGAGAGGGGCGCGCGTTCATAATTATAGGTTTTTAAGAAAAGATGATTTCTATCTTTAACAAGGAACCAATGCATATGTGTAACTATTCAAAGGGGAGACAGAAATAAAAAGGAAATAAATTATGGTTTCTGTTGTACGTTTGTGTTGAACAATAAGATTATTTGATCTCGTTTTAGACATCTTTTTTGTTATTATTTTTGAAACATGACCAAACCCTTTTAATAAATATGAATAGCAGATGGTTACTTATTCAACAACGATGTTTTTTTTTTTTTTTTTTTTTTTTTTTTTTTTTTTTTTTTTTGTTGAGTGATCTTACTCACTTGCTCACCGATTAAAGTGCCGATATGGTTCATAACAAAACATTTGCTCAATCATGTTTTAAGAAAGACATGAAAGATTTATATACAAGAGCAATTGCTTGTTTATTTTTTTTTAAAAAAAAACTAGATGTGTTGAGTGTTCTTTGGTATTATGACAGCCGCCCAGTGTTTTATATATATATATATACATTACTACGCATTATAGTATTCTCCTGAATACATCAATGCCCCTCTTTCCTTTTTTCTTTTTGCTATTAAAAGACGGTTTTCATTTTTGTTTAATGTTAAAAACCAGATAACACCAGTGAACACAATTCATTGTTCAATAATGAGGATAACACGATATGGTTCTATCCTTTAATTTTGTGTCTCCTCAACAAGCTAAAGGGTCACACTTGAACCAAAAAGTTTAACATTGCTAACTGTAAACCTTTAAAAAGACCGCATATAATCCCCTTATAACCTTTTCTTTTCTTTTCTTTTCTTTTTTCTTTCCACCTCTCTTTTTTTTTCATCTTCTTTTTCATGTATTCAACAACGCGACTCGAATCTAATTCATCATCATCATCACAAGCTTTCTTAAACAGCTTGGAAGATCCAATGAAAGAAGACGTGTATTCCAACTTTGAGAATGTGTCTTTCTTTGATCAACAGTGGAATACTCTAGATTTCAATTTCTTGGAACAATACAATCAAAGTAAATCTTTTTTTTTTTATATAATTATTATTATTATTATTATTATTAAATGTAAGATAAGTTAACACTTTACAGTGTTCTTTGACACCCCAAACAACGTAGAGCCTGTTACACCTTATAAAAGCACTGTTTATCCAAGTCATACAGAATTAGATGACCTACTTGTGACGAACCCAACATATGATAAAAGTCCTCTCGGAAAAGTCAGTTGGCGCCAAAGTATCTTTTTAGAAAAGAAACCAAAAGAAATTCAGGAGTGCCATATTAGTTGGACATCATCACCTTCTCCGGTTCCAACCAAAATCAACTCGATTGTCTCCAGTACAAGTGAACCATTACCAGAAAGACATGACCATCTGGTGAGCCAAGAGATTTTCCCAAACAATACCAATCTTTATGAACCAAAAGCTTGGGTTGCTATGCCTCGTCGTCAAAAGCCGCGTTATGAAGGGGATCATTATACACCTAAATGGGTTCGATATACAGGTCATTTAAAACAAGGTTATTGTGATAGTTGTAGTCCTGGTAAATGGCTTCAACTCAAAAATAGTGCTTATTGGTAAACATACCTAACTTTTTTTTTTTTTTTTTAAAAAAAAAAAAAAAAAAAAAAAAAAACAGCCGACTCATTTTTTTTTAATGAAATAGGTACCATAAGCAATTTTATCATGGTATCTCTTCTGTATCTGGTAAACCATTTTTGAAGCCAATAAAGCAAAGATTAGGAAAAGGTGATACTATTGAAGGCTTATGCCATCAGTGTAAACGATTTGTACCTTCAGGCAATACAAAAAAGAAAAACAATTACATGTTATGGTATCGTCACGCTCACAAGGTAAAACAATCTAAAAATTGTATTAAGCTAATATGATTATAGTGTCATCTGTATGATAAATCAAGAACCACATCATCCAAACCTTCATCCGTATCTTCTGCCACAAGTATGACAGACTAAAAAAAAAAAAAAAAAAAAATTCAGATAACGCTTTTACTTATTGTAAATAATAATAAAAAAAATTCTAATACACACACACACACACACACACACACACATATATATATATATATATATATACACGCAAGTATTTACATAGAAGAAAGGAACAATCAATGAAAAGGTGTTAAATCGAGACTTTTTTTTGCTGCGTTTTAAAAATAAGTTTTGTGCTTTGAACCAAACTATTCGGTGTATTTTATGATTAACTACGTTTAATGAACCTTGTTTATATCTTTCCTATCAAACTTAGATCCACTTTAAACCAAAAGAGTAAATGCGTTTTTTTTTTTTTTTTTTTTTTTTTTTTAGCATGAAAAGATTGATTTATGGTGCTGGAACAAAATTTGACTTACAAAAAAAAAAAAAAGGAACGTTCCACTTTTACCGGCAAAAAAAAGGGAAATGCCCGGTAAAAAAAAAAAATCATTTTCTTCCAGTCGGCAAGAAAAAAAAAAAAAAAGGCTTTCCCTTCAAGCTAGTTAAGAAAAAAAAAATCTCTCTTTCACTAAATAAAAAGGGAATATTCACCAGTTTGAAAAAAAAAAAAAAAAAAGTGTATGGCAAGGAGGTTCAATAAGCCAATTAAATTTTATCGGCGATCTTCAAAAAAAAAACCACAACACAATCAAAATATCAAAGGAATTTAAACATGTGTTTTCTCTTAACAATGTTAATGAAATGTTTAAAAACCTTGTGTACATGTGTTTCCGTTCTAAAAAAAGGCGATTTTGTATAAAAGTGGACAAGTCTGAACCTCTTAGAGTCCAGACAATTCTGAACATGCAACAAGTCCATGTTACATCTCCTCCTCCCCCCTCTCCAAAAAAAAAAAAGTTCTATAGATTATTACATGTATTAATAAGATATTATTTAAGGTATATTTTTCATATTCTTTTTTCTATACAGATTTCTTCTAGGTCTTTGTATTCGTGGTCTGGCTTCATCCCAAGGTCCATGTATTTCACTATTCAAAAGTGAGTATTTTTTTTTCTTTTTTTTATAATGAATGAAGAGAGACTTACTTTTTGTACTTTTGAATAAATATTAACCAATACGGACAGATAAAGGTAAGAAAGATGAATCCCAAGATATAAATAAAGACAACTGCTTTAGAGATTGGAAAAAATAACAGCACACAAACCATGAGCATAACAAGAGTAAGCATGATTTGTATTTTTGAGCTCAAACTTTTTAAATGTCTTCGAAAAATTGGGAATAAAGAAAACCATTCGACTGCAAAAGAGAGTAGGCCAAAGACGCCTGTATTTGTTTTGAGTCGAGAAGCTAACAAGACAGATGCAAATATAGCTGCATTGGTGGATAACGATCCAGTGATTCTAGCAAAAAGTATGAGTTACAGAATAAAGGTTGAAGTACGATTTTACTTTATGGCATTTGTTTGTGTGTTGTAGTCATGGAATAATACATTGATAAGAAAACAAATGACAGTCAAGGCCCATATAGTGTCATGGCTGATTTGGCTGGTTAATGTTTTTAATATAGGTGATAGTCCTAATAGGGTAATGAAGAAGAAAAATGCACTTTTGGCCACTCGCTGTCCTAAAATATAGTAATTGATAAGCTTATATATATATATATATATATCTGTTTGTTTTGGCTTACGTTTGAACTCATAGTCGTTTTTAGTCTTTAACATGGTGAAATCCCAAAAAATATATCCGATTCCTGTTAACAGTGATCCAGTCCAGATCAAGTGATGTCCTGACATCACATTATTTTGAAGGTAAATGAATATGGCGATGAATATAACAACACTGCTTAATTGTTGGGTAATAACACCCGATTCACAAACAATGGTCCAATAATCATAACTTCGAACATTGACTAAATGTTGAGGATTATTTATTTGCACAACTGTGTATCTTTTTTTTTCTTCTATATACCATTTCGTTGTAACTCATCCAAAAAAGTATTATCTACATAATTGTCGGGATAATTTTGTTTTACCCATAAAAGCTTTTGCCATGGTGGGTTATATGGGTTGTATTCTGGACTTTGGAATTGGCGTGGTATATACATCCAACAGAAAAGAAAGTAAAGGGCACAGCGATTTATAACTCAGGTCAATATTAATTTGGCTTATGCGAACCCTCATTAAAGAAAAGACGATCGCTTTGTATAATGATAAATTTTAATGTTTTCTTTTCTAAGCACAAGATACCCTACATATTTATGTAATCTTTTCCCCCAAAAAAAAAAAAAAAAAAAAAAATGACTCCATTTATCACAGTATTACAAGTTTATCAAGGTCCACTTTTAAAGATGCTATTGGTTTAAAGAACAGATCGTTGTTGAATCTCATGTGATTCATAAAAGTGCCGTTTATATTATTTTCACTATATCCCCCCCCCAATATCAGAAGACAATTGCGATAGTATCTACCTAAACAAAATTACTACAGAGAACAAGGCATTAATTATAATTTCTTAAAAAAAAATACCACCTTATACTCATCATTTTTACGATAGAGCACTATGCAGTTCAAAATCAAACGCGAGTATTCATATGATTACATTTCTTTCTTGACGGTCTAGTCTTTTATTTCTTTTACTGCTTTGATCAACATCGAAGATTCATCTCAAATCGTCGTTTCATAGTTTTAAGGGGAATTGACCCCTTTGATTTCATTTTCACCTTGGGTCATGATTCTTTTTTTTTTTTTTAAAAAAAAATTCACTTCAATATGTGCAATAATAGTATCTTGATAGCTTTTAATAAAACTATGCTGTACGCGTTGATTAACATAAGGAATGTAAATAGATATACTAAAATACTTTTTTTTTAACACGCATTACCCACATGTGTAGAATCTCCTTTTTATGAAAAACTCAAGGTTTGAAGGCCTGCTTTTGTAATTTGCTTGGAATAAAGATATCGATTCAAACTTGTTGAAACCGACATATGAGCAATATATATCTACTTTGACAGTCTAGATACATTTATTGAAAACAAAAGTAAATATATGAAAAAACGGGGTAAGCATGACAAAGATGTCTAGGCAAAAAAAAAGAAAAGAAAAAAGTACAAGACAACAACGGTAATCTGGCCAAAGAATGATAGCCGTTCCCTTTAAAGGCATTTATTACTTTATCGGATTTCACTTTTTTTTTTTTTTTTAATAAAATAAATATCAATGTGTCTCAACCGCATTCTTAATGGCTTCTAGAAAATGCCTAATTTGAAGTTTCAGTTTTTATTTGAAGATAAACATGTGTTCCAAATAAGGGCGATCTAGAAACTGTGTTGAATTTAAACTGATACAACAATCAAAATAGAGACACAAATCACATTTCTGGCTGTTTGGTATAAGCTTTTTTTTTTCTGGAAATTTTATAGTGTAAGTACGGATTTTTTTTTTTTTTTTTTTTTTTTTTTTTTTTAGTATATGTGAGTATTAAGGAACTTTGACTTCTAGATCAAATGTGATCCAGAAAATAAATCATCCTATCTAGAAATTTTTATTTGATGAGTAATACATCTTTGAGTTGTCATGTCAAGTCTTCAATGTATCTTTGTTTATTAATATTGATAAAGTCAGTTTGTTTGTTTGCGTTTTATTGACTTTTAAAAAAAAAAAACTCAAATGCATCTGCACAGACTATGCAGCTTAGAATCTCACTTTATGTGCAAAGGAGACAAAAAGATGACTGCATTTGATTCACAATTTAATAATGGCCCTATATTTACGTCATAAATAATCCTCTATTGAATAGTTGGTGTCAACATCATTTAAAAATTCCATCCCTTTATACGCAGAATAAAAGAATGTTTTTATCTTTTTCGATCTATCGATTCAAAGTTTACAGGTAAAGGCACTTTCTTGTATCATCTGATAGTATTTCTTCTTCCCTTTATATATATATATATATATATATATATAGGTGGGACATAATGTCGCAAGTATGCAAAATAGGAAATGCTTTGGTATCAGAAAAGATCCTATTGGATATGTTGACTTTGTTCACGCTCAAACTTTGTACATAATGTGAAATAATAGCACACTTATAAAGTGAAACTTAATGTTTTCCTTTTCTTTCCCTTTGATAATTTTCTGCACAAATTATCATTTTCTATCTGTACACAAACAAATGACAAAAACAGTGTTGACACGAATGATGGGCTTATTCTCACCAAAACAAAAAAGAACACATACAGAACATACACCACAACCGGCAAAAGCAGTTCAAACCAACATACAGCAAAACAAATTTACCGAGTCATCACGGATATATGAAGACACGATCGATTTACTTTTTGATGATTCCAATGAAGAAATGGATGAATCTGATATGAGCCGGTTTCTCAAAATTCAGGGCGATCATCCACCGATGGACTATTACTTGAACAAGGTGGAAAAGTACATTGATTACAACCACTCCTGCAATACTGACGAATATTCGGCCATTTCTTCCGCCACAAGCAGATCGTCCAACATCACGCTGGAGGAAGCGCTCTTTTCACACATTTCATCGGACTCCAAGTCAGAAACTACCACCTACGCATCAGATCGTCCAAAAATAGCAGTTCTTGCACAGTCACAGGGTCAAGCTAATTCCTTATCCTCTGATACAAGACAATATCAAATTGTGGATCTGAAAATTCCTTACATACAATCAAACACACCACTCGACATTATTTTTGATCAGCAAACTTTGGTTCAATCCAACTATGAACACTACTTTTGTAACATGTATACCCAAGCTCTCTACTACCTTTCACCACAGAATAAAGGTTACAGTCCAGCTTACGCTTTTGAATTTTTTGAAACAATTGCAGTTGAAGGAAACAAAGTGTATCCGGATCTGAATAATCGAACCAGGCTTTTAATATCTTTTGCTCAATACCGTGCGGGAAGGATGTTGTATGAAGCCGAGTATACAATAGAAGACGACACCTACAGTCACCATCAACAACAAGGGCTGTTTTATTTGTTGGAATCCAAAAAGAATGGGAATCCTTATGCGAGTTATATCTTGGGCGTTTATGCACAGGAGCACGGTGATTTGGAGCGTGCGTGTCAGCTTTACTCCCAAGCTTCCAGGGACGGTATTGTGAATGCAAAGGTGTCATTCGGAATTACGGTGCTCTATCGTCATATAGATGGTTCCAGAACTGAGGACGCTCTATGTGCATTAATTGATGCTTCCAATGAGGTAAATTTTCCAAATAGAAGTCAAAGACAACTTGCTTATCCTTTTTTTTTTTTTTTTTTTTTTTTTTTTTAGGGACATTCAGTAGCCTCTCTTACTCTAGCATTGTATTACTATAAAGCTCAACAGTTCCAGACCGCGATGGAATTTTGCCAGCGAGTCAAATTACCCCTGAATAGCCCAATGTATGGTCTTACAAAATACGTCATTGGTATCATCCACCTGAAAGCCGGAAATGAGGAAGATGCATTCCGATGTATTGCTGAAGCGGCTGAAGCATCTCAGGACGACCACGGGACTCTTTCCAGTCTGGCACGGAGAAAACTAGGTGTATTCTCTCTTTTGGGTGTCGGCACATCAAAAAATTCTGCAAACGCTTTCAGATGGATCAAAGAAGCTTCCGATCTTGGTGATGAGGTTGCAAGTATTATTTTAGGTCAAATGTACACCACAGGCCTGGGTTGTCCTGTCGATCGTGTGAATGCTGTTGGTATATTCGAACGCTATAAAAACAACATCGCTGCCAAACTTTCTCTTGGTCTACTCATGATGAAGTTCAACCCAGCATATGCTTATCAAGAATTCCTGTCGGTTGTCAGCTTTAAAAGTACACCCTACGACGAAGAAAATTGGGATGTTCAGTCTATAAAGTGTGAAGCTGCAGTTCATATTGCCATCTGGACATTTAATGGAATCGGTGGTGCCAAGCGAAACCCACGTGAAGCAATCGCATTATTACAAAATTTATCTGACCAACACAATTACACGGGTGCTTACTATTGGTTGGCCTGGGCTTTTTTGGAGGGAGTCAAACAACAGAATGAATCTACCATCGTGTACAAGAACGCGAGTATGGCATTTCAATACTTTTTAAAAGGGTCTCATAAAGGCAATGTAAAGTGTCTCTATCAAGTCGGCCGAATGCTTCAAAACGGATACAACGAGGATTCACAGTATGGCGCTCAAGATGCATTTCGATTCTTTTCAGAGGCGGCTCAGTTGAATCACATCGAGTCTCAGACTCAGGTGGGCATATATTACTTTAATGGTCTTGTCCCTGTCAGTCGTAACTTGGAAAAAGCTTTTGAATATTTCAGTTTGGCCGCAAGACATAACAACACGGAAGCTATACTTTACTTGGCTGATTATCTTATCAAGAGAAACGTGAACAATCACCACATCAACGTCTTTCAAATTTATCAAGAGCTTAATCGTGCCGCCGCATCAAAGAACCCTGTGGCTTACCGTATGCTTGCTTTAGTAGTAGATAGTGGCGTAGATATTTCGGCTACCTACGAGCCTATCCTTAGAAAGACTGGTGACCAAGAATTGTGGAAAATGTATAAAACTTCTAGTCGAGAATCTCCTGATATAAAGTTTCGATTCGCCTTACACTGTCTTTGGAAAGCGCTGGAGCTTGGCGACCATAAAGCAGGGCAACATCTTTGCAAATTTCTTTCAAAAATGACTACTGACGACATCAGTAAAACATTATCTGTTTTTGCTCAATCAGAGGGTCCTGTTCCCGAAAAGTAATTGCTATTTTTTTTTTAAAAAAAAAGGGGGGCACATAGAACACTTGCTAACGCAATTTTATTTTTCTTTTTCTTTTAGAATAAGTATAGCTTTAGCCCAGTTTCTTGGTGCATGTGGTAAAAAGTCACTTTCGTTAAAAAAGTACTTGGAAGTTGCTTATTATAACGATTTAAATACTTCGTCTGGTTGGTACTCTCGTTTGGAAGCAGCTAAATTAGTCTTGTTGGAAATGCAAGGAAAGGCAAGAAGTAAAAGCTTAGTCTTCTCATATCTTCAATCTATGGTAAAATGCGACAGAAAAGGGCTGTTTTTGCCTTATTTTTTATTAGGTAAAGTAAAAGCACAAAAGTGACGCGTTCAAAATTATCTAACTTTATTGAAATCATTTTTAGCCATATGCCATGAAAAGGTGATTTGCACAGGGTGCAACAAGACACAGGCTATTATGTTTTATGAGAAAGCTTTGTTTCACAAAGAAGATCATAATCAAATAGTAAACGATAATGTGACAAATGCTCTATTGGAGGTCAGCATCCGATTGAAGTTCATCAGATCTTATTACATCACCTATCAAGACTTTAAAATAAAAGAGCAAATGGATGCCCTAGAGTTTCTGTTTGATGAAATCCCTGATAGTAAACAACTAGATGAAAACAAAGCCGAGTTGCTCTATTATAAGGGTAAAGAAAAATATACCTTTGATCTTTTTTTTTTTTTTTTTTTTTTTTTTTTTTTAATTATATTCATTAGGCTTACTGGCTTTGCATAACACTGACACTTCAGACATTAAAGAAAAGGCAATGTACTATCTTTCTCAGTCAAGCGAACTTGGAAATGTTTTGGCTCGCCTAGAGTTGGGCTACATGTATTCTATTATGGAAGGCCAGGAAGAGTTGGCTGATGCATGTTTTTTTTATGTAGAAGAAAGCAAACATACACCCATTAATTTTCAAGGAAGAGTAGCCGAGTCCACGATACTTGTCCGTTCACAAAGAATCAAAAACCCCGTATATGATTATCCAGAAGAGTTCTTACAGATGAAGCTGGCTGCTGCCATCACTTATAGCTTGTTTGACATGGAGCGTCAAGCAATGGATTGGCTTCACGAGATACTTAACGAACCATTGGCTCATATATTGATCCTTTACTACAAAATGAAACAACCATGCAACCGAACTACACAGAACATCAAGAATATCTCAAATCTAATGACACCTTTCGAAACCGATTATTCATTAGATTATAATTCAAGAATGATCATGAGCTATGGTCAGTTTCGTCTTGGCCAATGCTTTGAACTTGGCTACGGAGTTTCAGTGGATGAGGCTGCTGCCGTGGAATATTACAACAAAGCATGCGCTTTCTTGAAAAATAACGAAATGTATGAAAAGTTGGCAGAAATATCTGAAAAGAATACCTCTGCTAATCCTACCGACATCTTTCCGGTGCTTTACAATGCTGCTCATAACAACAAGGAAGCCACTTTCAAACTTGCCCAATACTATGAATTACAGAATACAAGAGAATCTTTAGAGAAAGCAATAACACATTTTGGTAAAGCTGCCAAACTTGGTCATATAGAAGCTTGCTATCACTATGCTAAATATCAAATTAAAAAAGCAACGGAAACGGTTCGACAAGAAGGTACTCCTATCAGTTCCAAGGTTACGGCTAGTTATCTTCGACTGGCAGCTAATGAAAATCATGGACCTTCATACTACGAGCTTGGTATGCTAGAAATGAAGACTGGTATGTTCGAAGAAGCAGTTGATGATTTAAAAGAGGCAGATTTTCTAAATTGCAGCGAGGCGAGCTACCGGTTGGGCGAACTGTATTTTACTGGATTCATTGGTGTTATTCAAAATCAAGTAACATTCAAGATCAATCAAAATTACGAAACTTCATTTGACTATTTTATGCGTGTTTATCAAAACGACCCAACGCATATTGCGACGATTATCAAAATTGGCCAATTTTATGAACAAGGAATATGTAAAAAGCAAAGTCTAGCAAAGGCTAAGCAATGGTATATGAAAGCACTGCGCCTTGAAAGATACAATGGTGTAGCTGAATATGCGCTGGGCTGTTTGGAGGAAACAAACATAGAACTGTCTGGTATAGCACCTACTAATCTGATCCGAGAAGCTGCTTACGATTGGTTTACCAAATCATATTCCCTAGGTAACAGAGAAGCAAAATTCAAAATTGGCCTTTATCTCCTGCATGGTTGGGTGAACAACCGTAGATCAGACAACGAAAAGAGAGGACTTGACGTGTTGATTGAAGAAAACAACAATAGCGAGTTGAAAGCGATGGTGGTATTAGCCAAATACTTTGAAAAGAAAGGCGAATACCAAAAGGCTTTTGGTTATTGGAGAAATGCTGAGATATTGGATGATCCTGACGCGTTAGAATATATTGGTAGATGTTATGAAGAGGGGCTGCTTGGGCAAGAAATCAGTTATGAAAAAGCAGCTTCGTACAAGAGACGCGCCATTGAAGCTCGAAAGCACGCAAAGGAAACACAGTGCAGTGTGATGGGATTCAAGTCTGATTACTCAGATTAGAAAATTAGACAATTTAATTATTATATGTATCTATGCTACTTTTATATTTGTATTTAATCACTTAAATCTATTTGTATATGTAATTTCTTATTTATGACTTTCTTAAAAAAAAATCAAACTTATTTATTAAACTATGCCCTATTTTATTATGTATTGACTAGTTTTTATAAGTTGAAAGTTTAAGAAATGTTTATTAATTAACAGTAAAAAGAGCAAAGATATCGGTCAACAAACAACTCTGTGTTATTTAATTATTTCTTATGTCCATCAATTATAGTGCTAACAGGAGACGCAGTATCATCAGGCTTATAGGTATTTTGCTGTTGATTTATAGGTGGGTACCCCATATTAGTATTTACTACATACCCCTGAGCGTTATATGATTGACCCGTGGGTGGACTAGAGTACGCAGCAGTAGGTGTTCCGTCGGCACTATTATCATAATAATACCCGCCATCATCGTAATACTCTGATTGCTGTTGAGGCTGAGAGTAATAATAGCCTCCATGATGTTGGTTTTGCACTCCATAGTCTTCTTGAGGATAGCCATAATGCTGGTAGCTGTCATGATAGTAATTGCCTTGTTCATTCAACCTTGGGATCGTAGGCGAGATTGGCTTCATAATAGGAGCGGACTTTTGTTGGAAGTCACCTAACCCATAATCTTCAAAGTCTGGCTTCTTTGTACGATCTCTTCTTTTCTTGGTATAACCACCCCTGCGATTAATACAAGCCAAGGCACCACCAATTAACGCGAGACCCACTGGTGTTTTTAACCAATTATGTTAGACTTCATTATTAGTTTTCTATTTTTTTTTTTTTTTTTTTTTTGCATACCTATACCACCAACAACAGATCCAACTATTATAGGCGTCGTATCTGATTTTTTTTGGTTCTCTCCATTAGTATTCAAAGAAACAGATGGAGCTGGAGTAGCGGACGAAGTTATGCTACTTCTAGTTGAGCTGGGTGTAGGTGGTGTAGTTGAACTATTTAAAATAGCTGAGCTGGCTGTTGTAGTCGACGCGACTGTACTTGATGACAAAGGACGCACACTTGATGAAGCAATGAATGGTGTAGTAGTTGTAACAATTGATGGTACAATTGCGCTGCTAACAGCAGAGCTAGGAGGCTGCAAAGTCGAAAGAGTGGTTGTGGTAATGACTTGTGTAGTAGTAGGGATTCGAGAAATAACAGATTGTGCATTGGTTGTGGTTGTGGTTGTTATTGTAGTAGTAATAATAGAAGAAGAAGAAGAAGAAGAAGAAGAAAAAGAAGTAGTTAAAATGGCATTCGATGTGGTAGAAGTTCCATAAGTAGCAGTTGTTTCTAAAGATGGTGTTTGTTCCATTGTGATATTCTGGCAATCGACACTAAATAACAGCAGCTGGAATAGGAACAATGACAATAGTGCTGATCGCACAGACAATACAACTTTCATTTTGCCTAGCATTATGTTCAGTATAAAAAGCTTCAAATTGAACAATGTTTTTACAGATTGCGAGAACAGGAAAGGGAAGCAGGATCAAGAAAGAAAAGAAAGTATAACGTGAGAGATAGAAAAAAGAAGTACGGAAATTTCTTCAAGTATTACCACAATAAAGGATCGTGTTACTGTTGTAACTTATTGTTGTGCACCTTCAATTCTTTTTTTAGTTACAATAGACTTTGTGTAAGTGAAAATCAAATGATACAAAACTGTGCTCGCAGTTATCGATTCTTTTTTTAAGCCTATAAGAAAAACAATCCTAAGCATTGCTTATGTCTATTTAAAATATTGTAAAAAAAAAAGTGTTGATTAAACTTGTTGATATCCGATGACTATGGAATTGAGGGCAAGATGTTGTATAGCTTGTGGTCAAACTAGTTTACTCATTCTGAGTACAGTATGTCGTTGTAGAACGCGTAATTATATCTATATAAATAGGCTCAACCTTAAAAGCTAAAACTTGATTTAATATAGAATTTAGAAAATAACAAAAAGCAAATTAAAAGTGCTAAGCAAATTCAATTAAAACCATTAATTTCAGAACTATTTAAAAAGAATCGAAAAGAAAGTATAAAGCACTATTATAAAGCCCTTGCTATTCTTTACATTATCAAAGAAGCCTTAACACAAAATAAATGACAATCCCAGAAATTTGATAAGCAAGTCGCGTCTTTACCTTTTGGCGGGTCATGAATAAACTTTTTTTTAAAAGAAAAGCAATTGCTTTCTTCATTTATAAAAATGTCTTCCTCACAGTCTAACATGAATTCACTGAATAGACCAACAAAGCGACAAAGAACGGGCAATGATCTAGTAAGTGATACGACTTTAGAAGAAAGATCCTGAACTTTAAAAGCTAAAACCTTATTAAACAAATTCAGACCATGACACAGGAATTTTTTAGTTTAATGAGTGGTAAATTTTTCTTTTCTCGTCATTGATTCTGATCTTTAACATGTTTATAAGATGCGCTTAGCTTGTTTCCAACGAAAGAAAAAAAGTCAGAAGGAAGTCAAGAACCTGTACAGCCCAGCATCCTAGATTTAGACAGCGTTGCCGAGAATACACAAGAACCTGTACAGTCTAATATTTTCGATCTGGACAGCATTACCGAGAATGCACAGGAGACTATACAAATTAGTAACGTCGAGCCAGACAGTATTGAAGAGGAAATCCCGGAAAATACACAGTCTAATATTGTATATCCAGACAGCACTACCGAAAATAGTCAAGAATTTCGAAACGAGATAGTAGTATCTAATACTAAGCCTACACAGCAAAATGACACCGAATTACTTGTTGTTTCGAGACCACCTGACGGTACGTCACTCGATATTCTAACACTAAGCTCTTGGGAACCATCGTCAGAAGAAACAGCGCGGCTACAACAAGCACAAATTACTGTGTCAAACAGTCAAGAAGCAATAGGGGATGAATTTTCGAGAGAGGATATATTTAACTTTACAGAGAGCAGCAATTTATCTAGAGACGAACAAAATGATCTGGATGAACCGGAAAAGCAACGTGAACCGCTCGATTCAGACGCAATTTTTGAGGAGAGCTCAGTGATTAACGGCATATTCCCTCTTTTAGATGAGCCTTTAGAGCAAGTTGCAATTTCAACACAAGAGAACAGTGGTCATATTTCGAGTTGTAACACTGCCCATACCACGAAAAACAAAAGAGGATTCGAAATGTGGTGGTATGATGCTTTTGAGAGGAGAAGTAAAGGACATGTCTACCTGTTTGGAAAAGTACTTTTTTTTTTCATTGAAATTTGATACCAAAACGCTAACTTGTTATACGTTGTATAGCAATATGAAAAATCAATTGATGATTACACTAGTTGTTGTGTATTGGTTAAGAATATACAGAGAGAGATTTATGTTCTCCCAAGAGTGTTCAAGCTGAGTGGTAACTACTTTTAAAAAAGATTGAATAAGGGTGTGTTTTTCTTCGTCTTTCTAAACAATCGTTATTAAAAAGCCACAGGAGAAGAAATAAACGAAGCTGTAGATATTTCAGATGTCAAGGACGAAATACAGACAATATTCGCTTCTGAAAACATCAAGTCCTGGGAAGCACAAGTTTGTACCCGTAAATATGTCTTTGGTTTACCGAACATTCCACCTGAAGCAGAATATCTAAAAATCAACTACAGCTACGAAGGTAAATTTTCAAAATTGAGCAAATATCGCTCAACTAAAGAATAGACCCTGAACTTCCAAACAATTTAACTGGAAAAACCTTTCTGCATATTTTTGGGTTAACAACTTCTCCTCTGGAACGCTTCATTATGGAAAGAAAAGTCATGGGTCCGGGGTGGATCGTTTTCGAAAATGCAGTAATAACGGATCAAAAAGTAAGAGCATAAAGCTATTTAATGAAAAATAAATAAATAAATAAGACCAGTGCATTCTAATAGCAATCTTGGTCTAAAATCAACGCAACGGTAAACAGTCCAAGCTTATGTAAGGTGATTGAATCCCAACGCAAAGATCCACCATTGAAGATTTTATCTATTAAGTGTCAAAAATCTATCAAAAGAGACGAAATTCTTACGGTTAGTGGTATTTTGATTAATAAAGGTAAATGCTTTTTCATAAGATTAAAAAAATAAGAACAAAAATAAACCTATATGAAATATAGATTTGAACAAACAGGCTTCCTTTGACTCTCCAGTTGTATCAAAGTTCTCAGTTATGCGCTTATTAGCCGGGACTTCTTATCCCAGTGATATCGATGAAGCCCTTGATAAAGAAAAGATTGAAAAATCGCATGAGATACGTTTAGAATACACAGAATCTGCCCTCCTTTCTTATCTCATTGGTTTGTGCGAAAAAAAAAAAAAAAAGAAAAAAGCATACAGTATTATTTTAAGACTAAGTCATAAAGTTTATAGCAAAAATCAACAGACTTGATCCAGACATTATTGTTGGTCATAATGTTTGGAATAATGATCTTAACATGTTGTTGCATAAATTTAAAAAAAACAATACGAGTTATTGGCACAAGTTGGGAAAGTTGCAACTCGAAAGGTAAAATGACAATCTTTTTTTTTTTTTTTTTTTTTTTTTTTTTTTTGGTATATCTAACTTATATTTAGTTGGCCAAAAATTAACAATAGTGTTGCTTATCCGGTTACATACGAAATGAATTTACTCATGAGCGGCAGACTAGTATGTGATTTATTCTTGGCTTCCAAGGAACTTGTTCGATGTAAATCGTATGACCTGTCTGAGTTGGCAAAGTCTCAGTTGAATATTGATAGAACCGAAATTGATCTATTTTGTCCAGCTAATTACTATCAGAACAGTTCAGATATCCTAAAGTTGATAAATCATGGTCTGTCAGATGCACAATTAGCTTTATCTGTCATTCTTGAATTACAAATTCTTTCTCTGTCAAAGCAACTGACAAGGTTAGCAGGAAACCTATGGTAAGAAAATAATAACCCCTTCCCTTCTTTTTCTTTTTACTAAATGCAGCAATTCTTTTTGAAGGTCAACTAGTATTAACGGCGGAGCACATAATGATAGAAATGACCATCTTTTGTATCATGTCTTTTACAACAACTCTTACATCTGTCCTGATAAAAAAGAACACCGAAGCAACATACACGCAATTGCCGAAGGAAATGGATCTTCACAAAACGAGAACCCTACCTATTCTGGAGGTTTGGTTTTGGAGCCGATATCAGGTCTTTATGATAAATATGTTCTTTTATTGGATTTCAACAGTTTATACCCTTCCATCATACAAGAATATAATATATGTTTTACTACAATGAATCTTCAAAAATATAGTATAGATGTAAGGTATTGTAATCTATCTTTCCATTTTTCTGATATAATACACCATAGGATAACTCTGCTGATACTATTCAAGAAATGGGAGCATCTCAGCATGTGGGTATATTGCCCAAACTTGTAAAGAAACTTGTGAAGCGACGACAGCAAGTAAAAAGAGCCATGGAAATCCCCAACACTAACAGCTCTATCTTGAATCAAGTATAACAGTTCCGCCCTCTTTCTTGCGAACGTGATGTGTTTAATTCATTTTTTTTTATGTAGTATGATGTAGAACAAAAAGCTCTTAAATTGACATCTAATACTGTGTATGGATGCCTTGGATCACCCTACTCCCGCTTTTATGCTAAGCCGTTAGCAATGTCGATCACCTCAAAAGGTAGAGATATTTTGCGCAATACTGTTGATTTAGTAGAAGCATCGGGAATGAAGGTTATTTATGGAGATACCGATTCGATCATGATCAAAACAAATGAAGAAGAATTCTTAAAAGCAAAAGAACTAGGCATGTTTTTTAAACAAAAAGTGAATGCAGAGTACAAAAAACTACAAATCGATGTTGAAGGATACTTTAAACACACACTGTTACTGAAAAAGAAGAAGTATGGTGCTATTAAAGTCACCGAAAGATCAGACGGTCTTATTGAATCGATTGAAATGAAAGGTCTTGATTCAACTCATAGAGATTATTGTAGTTTTTCGCAAACTGCTTTACAGTAACATTCCCCCCCCCCTTTTTTTTTTTAAAAAAAAAAAAAAACTGACTGATTTTCTTTTTGTAGATACGTTTTAGAAATTATTCTTTCAGAAAGAAGCACCAACAATTCCATTGAAGATATTTATAGTTATTTGAAAAGCTTAAAATCAAAGACAGAGAGTGCAAGTATCCCTAAAAAGGAGTTTATCATCCAGAAAGTAAGCTGGTCAATTGAATACATCGATTTCTTTAACCTTTTCAATATTTCAGAAACTATCAAAATCTCTCGAGGATTATGCGCTAATAAAAAAATATCCACATGTTGTTGTTGCCGCTGAGATGAAAAGACTGGGCCAAATGGTACGAGCTGGTGATTTTATTCAGTTTATTATGTGCAAAAACGATAATGAAGACGAACAGACAGCGATCCCAAGAATTCCAAAAGACGTCTTTGAAAATAAAGCTCAAATAAGTAAATATTAAATATACAAAAAAAAAAAAAAAAATGCTAACACCAATAAACAGACTATGAATGGTATATGGTAAATCAAATCATGATGCCCATTACTCGTCTATATGCTCCAATTGATGAATTAAGTATACAATCTTTAGCAGAACATATTGGTATGTGTAGACAACTTGCTTTTATAAAAAATATAGTTTTGTTTATCCCTCAATTTAGGTATTGAACATAAAGTAGCAGAAGCTGAAATCTTGGAAAAAGCCAGAAAGAACGACTCGCCTAACCTATGTCTTCTAAATGACCCAAAAAGATTCAAATATTGTGACAAGCTACTTCTTAAATGTAGTTTGTGCGAAACCATGAATGAATTTGGCGGCCTCATAAAAAAAACGCGGGAAAATGGTGTGGTTTCTGGATTGGTATGTACTTGTTGCGGAGAAGGCATGGACACGGCCAGTGTTCAAGTACAAGTTATATTTGCTGCTCGTAAATACATAAAAAAGTATTATCAGAGCCCAAACAAGTGTGATAGACCTCTTTGTGGATTCGAGACGAAGGAAGTGCTACAAATAAGCGATAAATGTCCAATGAACGAATGTTTCGGAAGCTTGACTCGCAAGGCAGGTCCTATTACTTGTGAATTAGTCATGCTAAATTCATATTTGTATATAGTTTTCTGAGAGAATGTTGTATACACAACTCGCTTATTTCTCTTACTTGTTTGATATCGAGACAGCTAAAAAAGAACTGAATGGTTTAAGTATTGAAACAGGTATTTCATTATTGTGATTGATGTATGATAGCTAAATATAAGTATTAGAAAATGCCGAAAGAATTTATGAACAGGAGCAAGACAAGATTTTTACAGTGAGATCAGAACTAAACAAATATATCAAATGTTCAGGATACCGATACTTGAACTTTCTAGAAATTATGTAATAACAATAAAAAGACAAGTGTATTATAAATGTACTGAGTGCATACAAACATGCAAACCATTTTTTTTTTTTTGAAGATAAATATCTACATTTTCGATTTTCAGTAAGCGGAAGCCATGCCCATTTTTCGTGGATCACTTGCTGCTTCAACAGTTCCGTCTGGATTACGCCTGACAGCCTGCACAGCCGATGAACAAAACTGCATAGGCAGATCAAATATGGTGTGATTACGATTTTTTAATTCCGTTTTGATTTTCTTGCTGTAGCCATTTTCTGCAATGATTATGTCCGGTAATAACTGATGGTGTAAACGAGGTGATGCAACTGCACTGTATAGGTCCTTTCCGTATTCCAGAATATTGATAATGGCCTATAAAAAGTCTTTGAGTTAAACAAAAATGGAACTGCAAGCAATTACATTCAAAGTGATAGTAGGAATCATTGAGCCACCAGATCCGCCAATAGCTATTTCAAAGGCAGAGTCCATTTCAATGATTGTTGGTGTTGTAGATGATAAGGGTCTTTTATATGGTTCAACGTAATTGTACTCGCTCGGGTATAGTCCAAACATATTTGGTGTTCTATATAACGTGATTAATAGTGTCACTGCTGTTATCTGTATGTGTACCCAGGAATTGAAAAGTCGTCCATTTGATCGTTTAGTACTATTCCCGTTTGCTCGTCGAGAACATGAGAACCAAACAACAGGTTGACTGTAGAAGTCAAAGCGACAGCCCCATCATTTTCATCTACCACAGATAAATGCATTGTACCATGCGATTCAGAATGATCAAACCTTGGTCCATAATATAGCGTGCCGTGTGTTTCATTGTCCTATTTTGATTTTAGACGCTTTATTTCAAGTTGAAAACTCACAGTTATCTTTCTACGGATGGATGCAGCGAAATCTTTGGTGGCTATTTCGTCTTTTCTCTCGTTATTGTAAATAAATTTTGGGTCGCCTAATTCGGTTCTAAATGCAAAGCCAAATTTAAAAGCTTCGATCAGCCGGTGCACGTTTAATCCAGTCAAACCATCTGTTTTGAACTGAAATCTTTCGACCAAGTTAAGCATGCTTAACAAAACACGTCCGCTGGTTGGCTCAGAGCATGTTGTTATCTTTCGACCATTGTAGTAGGTGCTAATGGTGGGTCTGATGACGGGCTTGTAATTCTTAAAGTCATCTAATGTTGCAATACCACCTGTGGATTGTATCTTTTTTACTAAACTTTCTGCTATTTCACCTTCATAAAAAGAATTAGCGCCATTTTTTGCAATCTTGTCCAATGTTTGTGCTAATTTGGGTCGTCTGATAACGTCTCCTTTTTTTGCAGGCTTTCCATTTTTAAAATAAACATCTGTCCACTCCACTATGTCAGACATCCAACTTTGCGATTGCTGTTTTTTTTTTTTTTTTTTTTTAATCGATTTATCAAGAAAGAGAGATAGAATTTACCTCGATTCGAATACTCAATAGATCCGTTGTTTTAAATCCATCGTCAGCTAAACGAATTGATGGCTCAAATAGTGTAGCCCAAGGCAGTTTACCGTGTCTTCAATGTGGTTATTACTTCTATCATCTTCAAATATATAGTGCTTCTCTGTTTTACCTTTTATGCGCCAGCTCTAACCCTCTTATCTCACCGCTATATATTTTGTTTTAAAATGGTAAAATAAAATAGATACGTTGAAACTTACGGTATACCAACTGACAGCCCACCAATTCGTGCCAACATGGGATCGTGTACAAACATATCTTTTGAAGCTGCTGCCGGAGCAGTTTCTCGAAAGTCAATAAATTCAAATGTACCATTAGGTGATCGGATGAGCATAAAACCGCCTCTGTCATACAATAAAATCAGTAAATGTTGTGAGATAACAAAATCGTCATTTACCCCCCAATGCCTACAATATGTGATCAGTCAATATAAATACATATGATCCCTGTGTATTACCTGTTGCAAAGTTATTTATTACACCAATACATAATGCAGACGCAATAGCAGCATCCACTGCATTGCCACCTTTCTGCAATACTATAAAAAGCTCCCTTTAGTACATGTCTCTCCAGATGCTTATTTACTTTGAACCCCAACATCTGAGCACTCTTTTGTTTCTACAGCAACAGCGCCTTTTGATCCTTTTACAATTTGACCGCGAAATTGAACAGGGCTATCTAAAGGAACGTCTAAAAAAGAAAGTTTCAATTGCTTTATCGAAAAACAAAAAAGCGACATTACTACCATTGTATATCAATGCAGTCAAAAGCGCTGATCCCAATGAAAGAACAGCCGCAGTAGCGAAAACATAGCTATATTTGCGTATCTTTGAGGTTCTTTTCTTATTCTGTGCTATCAAAGACTGTCGTTCTCCAGGCATATCTCAAAAAGAAATAATAAACAATACAGTAATTTCATCATTTTATCTTTTATTTATGGAAAGGAAATTCGGCCAAATAATTTCGGCGCAATGGAAAACATTATCCGTGAAACAGGATTGGTGTGCTTACAAATCAAAAATGATAAAGAGACAATCAGTTTCGTATCTGTAAATATGAATTGAGGTTTAGATCTATCTATTGTAAAACGTGATATTCAATAAGACACAAATATCTTAAAGTGTTGAAATCCGGATTTTAAGTCTAGCGGCGTCTTTGAGTAATCCAGATACTCATTGTGTGTGTCCCGCTCCTGATGTGAGATACACCAAACGGAAAAATTATTCGCGCATTTTTTTTAAAAAAAACTTGGCGCACTTGTAAAAAAAAAAAAAAAAAAAAAAAAAAACGCGCTGAAGCATAGGTAAAATGCGCAAATTTATTAAATCGGTTTACGATTGAGGCAATCCTCGAACTTGGCTGCAAAATATTTAAAAAACCCTTGAAGATTTCTGTACAAGATTCTATTGCATGTATCTGCAATTCTTGAAGTTAGTGTCTCTTCTTCCAAAAGTTGTTCTCTCTTAAGTTTGCTTTTACAAACAGACCAAAATTGCTCAATGGGGTTAAACTCAGGCGAATAAGGAGGCAGATGTATGCATTTATAGTCTCGACTCTCAATGAGATTTTCGATGTCTTGATGCTTATGAATAGGAGCATTGTCCATAATCAAATAATGGTGTTGAATTCCTCATGACGGTCCATAACACCCAAAACACTACTGATAAAATTGAAGTAATGCCCAGTTACTGTACCACTGTTACTGCTCGCTTTTGATGTGGATCTTCCTGCTGCTTTTCTCTTTTTTCAACGGAGCCAACGCTCTTGATCGTCTTACACTGATATTTACGACACCAAAAGGAGAAATTGCACCTAAAATCGTAGTGGTCTTTGCTCTCGTTTTGGGCACTTTCACAATCGCACGGTCACCTTCTTTGGACCAAGAGTAATTTCGTCTCAAATTAATATGAAAACCAGCTTCATCAATGAATACGCAATTGCTCGTGAAATCCATATCCGTTTCTGCCCATCTCTTCACCCATTGATAACGTTCTTCAATTTTTTTAGGGCTATTCCTCTCCAAGGGCTGTAAACGTGCTTGCTTAAATGTAATTTTACATTTATCCTTAACAAATTTGTTGAAGCCACTTTTACTGATGTTGAGCTTTCCAAACCTACCAGTCAATACTTCAAGCATATCATCTAACGTAACAGAGTCGATGTTTTCATCTGCCCATTCAATCATAAAGTCTTTATGCTCATCAGTTAAGGTCGGTGGTCTACCCACTGGTCTTCCACTGTCTGTAGCTCTCTGAACATATTCCTGAGGAGCTTTGTTGTTTTTGGCCACCCAACCTTGTGCTGTACAGACATTAATGTTAAGAGACTGAGTAGCTGCACGAACGCTAATTCCTTCTCATCAACAAGATAAAAGAGCTTCTCTTTTTCAACGTCCTTATAATGTTTGTGTGCTTTGGTTCCCTCAGGCTTTTTTTTTTCTGTCGCTTGTTGTTTCAGTCTTCTTTTATTATCTCCTTTTCGGGAGGCTTCATGTATGTATAGCTGTCATTATCTGTTACGCTTTCTACGGAATACATTTCATTGTCCACCTCCATTTGAAGCTCTATCACTTCGTTTTTTCAACGTCATGTTGATTTCTTAAACCATCTTCAAAAATAATGTCCATTTTCTAAAAAAAAAAATTATAAAAAAAAGATGCTAATTTTTTCAATCATGAACGTTATTTTTTTTTTTTTTTTTTTTTTTTAAAAATGTACTAAGAAATGCGCGAATAATTTTTCCGTTTGGTGTATTACTTCTCCATAGTTTACAACTTGAAAACAAAAAAAAAAAAACAAAAATTTTATATGCAGACTTCCTTTTAATAAAAAAAACAGAACAAGTTGTTTATTTCTTCCATATGGAGCGTTTAATTTATTTTTCCTATTAACAAGCTTAATGATTTGTTCTATTTTTTGTTTTGACATATAAGACACTTACAGGAATTTCAACTTCACCAGCATCAATAGCTTCACAGAGATCCTTGGGGTTTTGACCGTCGACGGTACAACCGACAGAGAAAGCAGTACCAAGAATTTCCTTGACGGTACCCTTAAGTTCACGAGCCAAAGACTTGTAACGCATGGTACGGGCAATTTCAATAACATCATCAATAGAGATGTTACCGGTGTGCTTGATGTTCTTTTCCTTCTTACGGTCACGGAGAGGTTCCTTAAGAGCCTTAATAACCAAAGAGGAAGCGGAGGGAACAACAGAAACTTGAGCTTGACGGTTTTGAATGGTCAATTGAACAGTGACACGAAGACCCTTCCAGTCTTTAGTACCCTTGGCGATATCTTCACCAACCTTCTTGGGGGACAAACCAAGAGGACCGATCTTGGGAGCTATAATGTTATAAAACGATGAGTTTGTTGAAAAATAAAATAAAATGAACGCAATGCTGAATTTTACCGAGAGCACTAGAAGCACCAACTTCACCACTAAATAGACATGTGTAAGTAAGATTCACATTAAATGACATTCACAATTTTTTTATTTATTTTACCCAGTAGCACGAAGGTAGATGATCTTAACCTCAGAAGGATCGAATTTAGGAGGCATTCTTAGCTATAGAGTTGAATGTTAATGGATGGATGGATGGATATGTCGAGTTTCTTACGTTATTGTAAAGAGAAGGTTTACTCCACTGACAGCCGAGAGTGCATTTGACACAGGGCAGAAAATTCAATTACCGCAACCTTTATCGCCGAATACATTAAACACAGGATTTTACCCTAAAATTAGACTATGCTAATTTTTTTCTAGACGAATCGAAATTAATTTTTAAAGGATTTATATGCTTTTTTAGGACGAGGCTCAAAAAGGATCATAGATAAATTAGTGTTAGTTTTTGGACGAGTTCAAAATAAAATTCAAATGTTTTTGCTAATGCCGAGCATTTGTCCAAGATGGTGAAAGGCCCTTAAGATGACAATAAATCTTACACACTACGGAAAAGAGAATAAAACTAACCTTTAATTTTATGCAACCGACTACAAAATCGGATGTAGCTTAAAATAATAATTTTTTGAAAGCCACACAATTTGAATATAATCATAATTTTTTGACAACTTCCTTTCTTCTATTTTTGCTTTGTTCTTAACTTCTAAAGAAAATGTCTACCGATGATATAAATGATAAAGATGTAATACTAAAAATCCAACCAGTCTTATTTGGTTTAACCGTTTCTTTTTATATATTAGCCAACATCATATATAAATGAAGAAGAGGTATTTGAAAATGTAAATAAGTAAAGATATAAATACCGCAAAGTTCTCATACTTGTTTGTATTAGTTGAATGATCCTCATTGTATTATAACAATCAAATCAACTATTCAAGATGTTTGGAAGTCTGATTTCAAGGAATCACTCCATAAACTTGTGGATACTACAAATCGATTGGTTACTCATACCTATTCTTTTGCTAAATACATCTTTCTAAAGGAGATGGAGGTCACCAATGAACAGTTTGATATGAATACCTACGTAAAAAAGGGGTTCTTTGTTGAAGTGTTTCTATCGCTTATTGAACGACAAGTTCGTGACGGAACTAAAACTGGAAAGACAAGACTTAGTGCAAATGTAGCGGCGTTCAGGACTATTATTAATAAACATAAAGACACGTATTTCCAATCAGCAAAGTATACACCACCTAAAATCACGAATGCACAGCAAATTGCTTTATACGAATGCGAAAAAATTCACACGGCCTACTTCAATAACCTGAAGTCCCAGTTTGGCAATAGATTACGAATGTATCTAAACTGTGCTTGTAAGTTGAAAGAAAAAATCTCTGATATCCGTACTAGAATGGCAAGTGAAAGATATTCCGAAGAAGACATCCGCGATATGATCAAGAGAAATGTCACACAACCATGCAACAACATCAAAGATCAAGTCTCAAAAAAAGAAGTACCTACGGCTACCAGTATGTTGAACTTAGAAAGTGTAAATGAAATCAAAAGCTTTATCTCAATGTATCCAGCAGAATACAACTTTTAGAAATCATCTATCTATTATGTCGTTAAAGAAAATCCTCAAAAACATTTTAAAGCATTCTATAAACTGACTCAGCTTTGTCAAGCACGCGATCTAAAGGGTTTCCATTGTTTCCCCTTGAGAAGTTCTTTTGTTCCTGCATATATGACTATAGATGAAAAGATAGTAAACTATCATATATTAAAAAAAAACAAACATGAAAGAAGAAAAGCAAGCCGTTTGGAACCAAGTCGCTCGTCTGAATTCAAAAGCAATGAGGGATCAAGGGAAACAGAAATCTTTGAAGTTTGAAGGTACTA
>JNDS01005195.1:0-31375 GCA_000697035.1 Rhizopus stolonifer B9770
TTTGTCGATGGTAACCATGGCTATCTCTTTGGCAGGTCAAAAGGTAAAGAAAAATACGTTTGCTTACAACAAAGTACTAACAATTATTTTAGAGAGAATGAGGCCTCTTGACAAATTTGATATTCGTCATAACAAAAAAAGAAACAATCCTATAAGTTATACCAAAAAATCGGAAGATGCAAACCTCTTTGTATATTTTTTCACTAGGTCAAAAGGTACGTGTTAAATAGCAAAACAGAAGTAACGTCCATGATCCATGGTCTCCACAAGGCTCCCCGAGCAAACTACGTATTCTTTAATACGTCATATCAAGCAGTCATGAATACTTCATTTGTTATAAAACAATAAAGAACCATAAAAATATAAACAGTCCCATAAAAGTAGTAAAACACTGTATGAACAGTCATAAAAAGTAGTAAAATACTATATAAAGTAGTAAAAGACCACACCAAAAGTAGTAAAGTCCTACATAAAAGTAGTATTTTACTGCTTTTTTAGGATTACAGTGCCAGAAATCCTACATAAATTTGGCGGGGAGAGGAGTCGGAATTTACTACTTTTATGAAGTAAAGTACTTTATTTGGCTCGCCATAGTGTTGAGAATAAATTCAGTTTTAAAAAAAAAAAAAAAAAAAAAAAAAAAGAGCTTTCCTTCCGTAACTATTACACCATCATCAAATTTCTTGGTTTCAGTGCACCATTTCTAATTGATTTTTTATTATATTATGTTTTTTTTTTTTTTTTTTTTTTTTTTTTTTTTTTTTTTTAACTTAAAGATTTATCTTAGATGACTTTTGTCTTTCTTCATATGCAATTGTAGTACTAGTAGGTCGAGATTGGGCATGATTAACCATCACAGATTGTATAGTACTGTAAATATAGGCATTGTTATCGATACTACGTTGCAAGGCGCTTTGTTCGTTGTTGTTGGACATTGTGAATAAATCAGAGAAGTTTTGTTTTTAAAAAAAAAATCATGTTTCTGACTAAAATAAATACAATAAAAGTACTTGCAAAGCTACTTTGGGTGTATGAAATGTAGATGTATATTTTTTTTTAAGAAGTTTACATATATTTATATACTACTTTTTCTTATTCTGACTTGTAAACCATTCTTGACGCCCTTTTTTTTTTTTTTGATTTACATAATGTCACTTTAAAACAGTAACTTGGCATAGCAAATAGAAACAATGGAAATGTGTGCCTGAGTTGTATTCGTCCTTGGCATAATACACAAAATCGGCCTTTTACCTAAAGCGATCAATGAATATAGAAACTTGGCATTTATTTGCTAGTCTCTAGTCTTGAGATCGGCATATTCAAATACCCAGGTATTTTGACTTGGTATACTTCGACTGGTAAATTTTTGAGACTGGTCTCACCAAAATGAGACTGACGGTGAATATACTGTTTAAAATGATAACAATACGCTTTTTTCAGAAATAATTGGTACACTTTTTGCCACAGTACTGTATATATTGTATTATAAAAAAATAAAAAGTGTGCCAATAATTTCTGAAAAAATGTAAATCATTTTAAAGAAAAAGTCTCTTCTAATTGGATGCCTGTTCAAATAGTGCTACGATATGAGCCAGTTACTTTTTTTTTTAGAAAAAGTGGGAGAAGAAAAACCGAGTGTTACTAACGGGTATATTTTACCGTATGTTGGACTTATGTGATAGAAGATAAGACAAACAGTTGCCATAAATTGGTGGTTATTGATAGTGAGTATCCCTATTGCGAAAAAAAAAAGATGTGTTTAGTAGATGTTGCTATCTTTTGATTCCAATAAAAAACCTAAATAAACAGATATCCTATTCTTGTGGACATACAAAGTGTTACTCTAAAGTAAACGTATCTTTCTTATTTTAACGGACAAGTAATCCCGCCTAATATGTTTTCTAAAAAGGTAACGCCATTAGAATGAAGAATGATTAAAGAAGAAATAGCCTTATTTAGACATTTTTTTATCATTTGTCTTCGCTTTTGGGCTGAGCAAAATAAAAAGCCATTTTTTTCTTAGTTAATCTATAGGAAACATATTGATTGAGGGGAGGGGGGAGGGCATAGTTCAAATCTACAGTGATAATCAATTGAGACTCCTTACTTTCTTGTAGGAGGTTTTCTCCACGAATGTTTTAGTTACAAAATTATCATTTTTTGTCTCACATGAATAAAATGTTATTTTCGCACGCTTCTTGGGAATCCTTCCAAGGCTTCGATAAAGCCTTCAAGTGTCCTTCTCCTCCTTTTCATTCTCTTTCAAAAAGAAAAAGTATTCATTT
Source organism: Rhizopus stolonifer B9770 (assembly GCA_000697035.1). Classification (NCBI taxonomy): domain Eukaryota; kingdom Fungi; phylum Mucoromycota; class Mucoromycetes; order Mucorales; family Rhizopodaceae; genus Rhizopus; species Rhizopus stolonifer. The sequence continues at coordinate 2,286 of JNDS01005195.1, forward strand.
TTCTTTTTATTTGAAGCATTTAAAATAAGATATTGTTTTGTTGGATTCTTACGAGAGAGAGAGATAAGATATAACAGTTCTTTCTGTTTGTTGTGTTACTTTTTATCAAACAAGTGCAAAAATATTCGGGATGATTGCGATAACAGCAGTATCTTATCATCCTCCCTCTTTCTAAATGAAGACCTCTCTATCTTCAAAGATACATAAAAAGCATAGATATCACCTTTTTTTTTTCTTTCTTTTTATAATAATATTTTTTTTCAAATAATCAAGATATGCAGATTGAACACGAATGCCACGGATGCCAACAATGTAACCACTGGACTCCTTCTCCTCCTGTAGCCAAATGTCACAATTGTGAAACAACAACAACACCACTCTGGAGAAGAGATGAATCAGGAAACACTATATGTAATGCTTGCGGTCTATACTATAAACTTCATAATATTCAAAGACCAGTAGCCATGAAAAAAACCATTATCAAACGACGTAAACGTTTCAACTCACATTTGATAGATAAAAGGCAGTCACCCAAAAGTCATAGCGACCCCTCAAACTTGAATACCATACAATCTTTTTTGAAATCCTCTCAAGACACAGCACCACTTTCCTCGGTGATATCCAATATAATATTTGATCCCTTGAATTTTCAAAAAAACTTGGAGACTCGACGAGATTTGCTTCAAAAGGAACTTCATCAGATTACGGATTTGTTATCAAAATCAAGAGAATTATTGGATGTGGTGGATTCGATTGCCTCTATGACTAAAAAAGATGAAAAATTGGATGTGGTGAGTTCTTTAATGATGTTGGGTCGATCGTCAAATACAAAAATACCTTCATTGTCTGAAACTATATCTTCACTTTACCAACCAACAAGTGATAGTACATCTTCATTTTTTTCTCAAATCCCATCACGTACATAGTTCCACCATCGTTTTAAAACTAAATAATAAAAGGAGTTTTACCAACAGATTTTTTTTTTTTTTTTTTTTCATGGCCATTTGTTTTTAAGGTATAATACAAAGGAAGAAATGCTAAGAAATCAAAATTATTCCCTCATTTCGTTTAATTCAAAAGAATCTTACTTAAATTAAGCACTTGATAAAAAACAAAATTACTGTAAAGTGAACGAAGTACTTGTGGATTCCCTCCCAAAAAAAAAAGGGTGTCGAAATCGCATTCTTTTCCCTCGCTATTTCACTGAAGTTTCTAAATGTGTATTCCTAGCTTTTGGTAATTTCTTTTTTAACAGAATGAATGTTTTTGAAATCGTTGAGGTTGCTTTTCATAGTTGAGTATCGGTTCATTTAGTCTAAAAAAGGTTGACATTATCGAATTTCCAAAAAAAAAAAAAAAAAAAAAAAAAAAAAAAACTAACGTAGTCTGAGCTTAGTTTAATCCATGTCTCTTCTATTTGGACGCAATACTTTCAAAACTCTTTCGACACTTATCGTCTCACTCAAGCTCTCTCCTATCTTTCATTTCCTCATATCAAACTGAGTTTTGACCTCGATCAAGAAATTGTATTTAGTTCTTCTCTTCTAGCGCTCTGGCGAGCCCACTGGCGGTTAGTTTTTGATGCTGTACCTTTCAATGTATCCTCTACAGTTACTCAAGCCAACCTACTCAACAAGTCTGTACAAGAATCTCTTCTCAAAAATGGTGAATCTCCTTCCTCACTTCCACACATCAACTTCCACACTTCAACTTCCACGCTCAAATCTCACCTACAAATAACAAAACAAAACAAAAAAAAAAAAAAAAAAAAAAAAAAAAAACAATTATGGTGTGACTTATTTCATACTAAATAAATCTGGGCTCTGCCCCCCTTACAAAAAAAAAAAAAAAAAAAAATCCATATCCTTGCAAACAATGATTATGCAAAACATTGGATAATATTTAAATACTAAACAATATTGGTATCTTGATTCATGAGTGTATCTTAACAGACCTTAATACACAAATCTAACCGGAATTAAAGAATAATCATGTCGAATGTAAGAACTATTTTCTTTTAGGAAAAATAAAGCCAAACACACATTGAATATTATTGGGAAAAGGCGCCTGGCTTACTGTTAAAAAAAAAAGGCGCTTAGCTTTGATACTCTGGATTTTTTAAATGTCTTTTGCTTTTGTGTGACCCATTTAGACACTGTGGTCAAGAACACTTTGAAACAGTATAAAGTCTCTAGAGAGACTGGACTATGTGTATATCTGTGCCTGACAAACACATATATCCAAGAAAAATTTCGATAATGATATGCTTTTGTTTTAATGAAAAGAAAGAAAACTTTGCTTCTAATTATTTATAGCTCGCTTTTAACCAAAAAAAAAAGTCAAAAGGCTTGTACTGAAAAGCTTTAATTTTTTTTTCGCCACTTTATTCTTTTCTTTTCTTTTCTTTACTTTAAAAAAAAAAAGATATGAAAAAGAAATATAAGACTAAATTTCCCGTTGTAAATGAAGAAATAGTATCCTATCAAACTTTGTACATTTCTAAAAGAATAAAAAAAAAAAAAAAATAGGCTCGAATCAAAAAGATTATGCAATTAGATGAAGATGTTGGAAAGGTAGCTCAAGCAACACCAATCTTGATCTGTAAAAAAAAAAAAAAAAAAGAAAAAAAACTCTCACAAACATTTTATATACCGGAAAAAAAAACTGATAAAAAAAGTATTTCTTTACAAATAGCCAAAGCATTAGAATTGTTCATGCAATCACTTATAGATCAGTCTTGTCAAGAATCTCGTTCTCGTAGTGCCAAACGTTTAACTGTTGCTCATTTGTAAGTTATTTTTTTGACAATTAAAATTTTAACATTTTTGGTATAGAAAAAAGACAATCGAAACTGTAGAACAATTTGACTTTTTAAAAGATATTGTGGCAAGTATTCCAGATCCTTTAGAACCAAGTGAAGAAAGTGGAACTCAAAAGTCTCGGTCGAGTAAAAGGAATACAAAAGGAAATAAAGAAGAACAATAATCGGAAAAGCTATCAATGTCTTTTTTTTTTTTTTTAGGCAAAGGGAACTTTTAGAGAATATTTTTCTTTAACACTACGAGACAATTCGACTAAAAAAGGAAATTCACAAATAAATGTTTTAAATTCAGCAAGAAAAAAAAATTGGTTACAAGAACATGATGGTTAAAAATTGACTTGCTTTTAATTTAAATGAGCAAGAGATAAGAGAATAAGAGAGAAAGAAATGTGAGTAAATATTTCTCAAGTAATGTTATTTGAACCTGCCGAGTGCACTTTTGTTTATTCAGCAATAACTGAACTGGATAATTTTATTGTCTTTTGCCAGTTCCAGTTCCAGAAGCACCTCGATTGAATCTATCTGGGACATCACCTTCAGTTCGGAGAGACATGATAATATGCAACATATTGAGACAAGCAGCCAAATCTCTATTCCGCAGACGAGGGCCAAAAGTTCTTGCTGTTCTTGTAATGGTCTGGCATTGTTGATTTGTACATCTAAAACAAAAGAGTGAACTGTAAATATCAAAAAGTAAACTCTGGTTTCTTATTACCTTAATAAACCATGGCAAGTAACAGTAGGGTTCCGTTGTCTTCGAAAAGGGCGAGGGTTTGGGACAGTTTTGAAAGTTCTTAAGCTATCAGCTTCACAGGTTGGACAACATCGGCTTGTTTTAAATTCATCGATCAAGTATACTTGGAATCCGGCTTTTTTTAGGAGTCTGCGAAAGCCAAGACCACGGATCGGTTTATGAAATTTTGTATTAGGAGCAGACCAATTCCCCATGACCATCACAGCATTGACATCAAATTTCTGTCTCATATTCTTGATAAGCTTTTCGGTTCCTTTTTGCTTTTGAATATAACTGCATAGGCACAGTTTTTAATGGAGAGAATGTCTCGAAGCATGTGATGTGAGAGTGTTGGTATAAAAGTCAGAAAGCTGTTCAAATGAAGTAGATCTTGCACCAAGAAAGTCAGAGTATTGGATGATGTCTGCACTTGCGGAATTTACCAGAGATCTCTCTAAAGCACGGAGTTCATCAGTCTTGACAGCCTCTAGTATTCTTCTGTATTTTTTTGTTCTGGTCCAGGAATCTTGTTGAGGCCTTTCAGCAGTCGATAACTCGTGAACATAATACAAAAGGTCTCTTCTTCCAGGATCAGTTATAACACATCTACAAGCGATTTTTAAATGTTCTCTAGAAGTAAGATGGGGTATGTATCTTGTAATTTCGAGGTATACTTTGATCTTTTCTTTGTATCCTAAATTTGTATCAATACGCTTCTTCAATACAGTTACACGATGATCAATTTCTTGAGATTTGAAAACCACAGCATCTAGGTTGACCACTTCTCTCCAATAATCCAACTTTGGTCTTTCATTATTTAAGCTTTCACCCATGATGTTAAGGCAAAGAACCTTGGTATCGATAGTGACATAACAGGGTGACAAAAAACGACGGATAGTGAAACAGTTGAATACAGGGATGTTCAGAACTGAAAAAAGTTGAGCAAGTCGGTAAAATGCTTTCATATGATCAACTGTTCTTGCTTTCACGTCGTAGTATATGCTTTCTTTGAGAAACCTGTAAGTGGGCGTATAAGACGTCAAGACATATTGAAGTAGATTTACGGCATTGGTATAGATGGGATCTTCAGGAAATTCTTGAGCAATGAAAGCATTTTGGAGAGATTCCGGAGTAGTATGTCTTTAAGATATAAACATCTTGAAGTTTCTAGCTGGGGTTGTAATTGATTCAGCAATTTGATCTCTAATTTGATCTTCAGTGATGCCTCTAGCCCTCAATACACGTTGAAGATTTTCTTTTCTTTGTCGAACATTGAGCATAACATTAACAACGCGTCTTAAATGGCTTCCAAAATGCATTTGAATATTTTTTGAGTAGGAAACATATATTTTTTGCTCCTCAATGAGCGTTGACTGTTGAGAGTGCAGGAGTTGAGGTCGTTGATAATTAGCAGCAGTCAAGTAAGCATTCAGGTGGCGTATAGTCAATGTACGATACATCACAGTTTTGGCAGCTCTAACACGTTTTCTAGTGTAATCAATAATAAGAGAGAGAGAGAGAGAGCCAAACTTTAGAGAAAAAATCCTTGTTAATATAAGAAGCCATATCAAAGTCTGTGCCATTATCGAGTTCACGTAAGAAGTAAACTTGGAGAAAGAGTAGGCATGGTTCGTAGTGATGCTGAGAATAGTTACAAGTTGCTCTAATATTGGTAAATACTGTGCTCTCCAGCCTATACCATTGATAGAAGACTTGACTGATATAATGCGATCACCTCCACATCCTTAAGGCAACTTTGTTTCATGCAATTTTGAAGACGTAATGTTTTATTTTTTTAAAACGTCAAAATCGCTTAAAATGCTCAGAGAGCAAGTACCACATCGGAAGTCGAAACGGAAACAATTTTGCTTTTTCTTTTTTTTTTTAATCTAACTTTTACCCTTTCTCTTACATTATGGCTAACGAAGATGAACGTATTCCATTGATCGTAGCACTAAAATTTTATAGTAAAAAAGATAATTATGCAAACTTGAGCATTCTTTTGGGTCTTGCTCTATTTGTAGTATTGATTGGCTCAGTGGTTGCCCGTATCCCCTTTTCCGTTTTCACTTTTCATCCTGTTTTCATGACACTCTTCATTATTCTTGTGACGGAAGGAATAGCCAGCTTACAACCGACAACCACAACAACAGAAAAGAAGGTGGGATTGAAATATCACGCCTGGATACAATCCGGTAGTTATTTATCGGCCATTATTGGCGTTTCTTTTATATTTTACAACAAGGTTATTTCAAACAAACCACATTTTGAAACGTAAGTATCTTAAATTAAAAAACAAGACTAGTAATAACTCTGAAATTAGTGTCCATGGAAAGTTGGGGTTGTTCGTCTTTATTTATCTTTTCGTTCAAGTTGTCTTTGGTGCCACGATCGGTTTAATACCAATCACTATCTATGGATCCTTGGATAAAGCCAAAAAACTATGGAAGTATCACAGAATATTGGGTTACATACTTTTATTACTCTTATGGATCACTACACAATTGGGTGTAAGGGCTGATTACATGTATAATAATTTATATAATCCTTATTTGATTCATCTTCATTGGCTGTCTTTGGCTTTGGTATTTGTTGGTTTGTTCTATAGAATAAGAGTTAGTAAATTGGGAAAAAGTGTATTTACTCATAATTAAATTAAATGGCGTTATTTTAGCATTTTTGGTGATGCGATTGGACATTTTTGAAAATGCCGATCGGATATTTTTTTTATGAGGGAGTAGTAGAGACTACTGGTTTTTTTCTTAGAGTTTGCGAAAAGTACATAATAATTTGCGATTTGATCTTTTTTTTTTTTGAGGATTGATGATAAGTAAAACGAGTTATATACTATTGTCTAGTACCAGTTATTAGTAACTTTATAATAAAAGAAATATTCTTTAATCTGGGGCTCTTGTATCACACTGAAACTATTTATTGCACATCGTATATTCTCTTAGTCAAATTTTTTGTTTAATTGCTTATAACACCTAGTCCATACGAAGGCATCTCGAAAAATGCTCCCTCAAATGTTTGAACCAACCTTGACAATCAGTAGCAGTAATAGTAGCTGCTGTGGTATTTGTGCTTATTTATGTAGAGACAGGGAGAGTTAATAGCTAACAATTACTATCTTTATTAAGATTAAAGGAGAAGAACTATTAAATTGGAGAGGAAATCCTGGTATTGTAAAGCTGGAGCTTCATGTGATAATTATTTATAAAAGTAAAAGATGATTTTTATTCAGATATAATTTATAATCTCACAGTATTGAAATACGGTGTTCAAAATGATGATTTTAAACGTAGTGCAAAAACTCACACAGCAGTAACTCTCTGAAATCTTTATAAAATCCTGAATACAGTCTAGTTTTGTCTAGCTTTTTCTTCCTGCCAAATTTTGTAAAAAAAAAAAACTTGAAAAGAAAAGAATACTTAAAAAGACAGAGAACGTAAGAATATAACTTAAAAACGATTTGAATATAATATTTACATTATCAATAAAAGTGCTGTTAAATACGATAACAACGTACAAAAATCTCAGTATATATAATCTGACTCTTAATTACAGAGTCTGACGTGTCCTTTAGTTGATGTAGAATATAATAAATAAAGATACAATGAATGACCAAATACGACATTTACGATACAATCAAATTGAAAAACTTTTATATTAAGCAATGGTCAATGTATCAGTGAAACCTAACGGCGTTCTAAGTTTATTAACAGATCCCGTATCCAGGTACCACAAGATCAGGGCTCATCCATTTGACAACACAATCCAAATCCATCAATAATCCATCGTCTTCTCTCTTGATTCGTTAAAGATACATCGGATACCTTTATCCAGAAATTCTTTATTGTAATCGATAAACATATATTTTATCCATCAATTGAAGTGGCGTTAAAGATCCAGACATTGTCAAAAGTATAAATATTCCGTAGCTTTTCTTCAATAAAAGAATATCCACTAGTCTCGTTATTTTATCGTCCCTTTTGATTTTAGATTATGTTATTTACTTTGTATCTGGTAAAACAGAGAAAAAATAATAATATATTTGAAGAAGAAACATGTATCACAGATATTGGCTTGTCTAACCTTAAAAGTGCGGGGTTTTCCAAAACACTGAAACAATTTTTGAAGTCACTGTTTATAATCATTTTAAATTGAATTACGAATCAATATAAGCAATTGCTCGGTTTCTTGCCGTGTTCTTACAGACATTGCTTTTAACAAAATATTTCTTCATGTCTTGAACGGCCTGATTTAGCGCTATCTTTTGGTACAGAGTTTCTATGTCCAACTTAATTAAAGCTTTCATGTCTTTATCGCTTTCAGATACATGCTTCAATAAATTTATCTAGAAACTTCTTTGCAAATGAATATAGCAGAGTATATTGCGAATCATTAGGAAAGTGTGCTTGATAGCACCACGAAGAGCTGCGTCATTTTCTGTTGCAATAACAGAAGAGAAAGAGATTTTCTCTTGAAATTTTTCTGGACAAATGACTGTTTTCAAACTACTCATCACCCACTTGTAAGATTCTTGTGTTCCAAGAGAAATCCACGCGGCAGCAATTTCAAAAGTTGACAAGGCATCTGACTTTCTTGCCAACTGGTTGCTTGTTCCAACAACGTTAACATATATTAATTTGTGTTTGTTTGTTTTGTAGGCGGTATCAATAATAATGCTCTCGGGCATACTCCTGGCTTATAAAATCGAAAGTTCGTGACAGAAAAACACTGAATCAATTTGGTTAAGTGTCGACTTTGTAATTTACAACCTATCTTTTATCTTGCAACTGGGTAATATGATCGTACATTGGTCGCCCTTTCTCATATTTAAAAAATGGTATCGTATGTTCTCCACATCTTTCAGTATAATGTTATCTAATCCTTCAGAAGCTAAAATACTAACAATAGTGCCGACCTTCAAACCAGCTTTAAAAAGAGCTCCAATATTGTTGATAGCATCAACAATTTGTACCCTATACTGACGGTATATATTCCCAGCCCAAGGGATTGGGTGGTTATAAGTAGCATTCCATTTTGAAATGATCCATCCTCCTATGTTGTCGTCTTAATTTTAACATAGCAAGGAACCAATTTTTAAACTTTTCTTAATAACGTGGTTTTCGTCATCCTCATTATCATTATCGTTTGGTGTATTCTTATTCACTGCGCTATAAAAACCAGAACACTTGTAAATAAAGTAAACATTTCTTGAGCAAGAGTTTTTGACACTTAAAACAATGTTATGTTTTTCTCCATATGCCCTGATCGTCGTCTCCAGTTGTTCACTAGAAACATATTCTTTTGGTACACTAGTTTCGTCAGAGCAAGCAGGCTTTACGACCAGTTCGACAAAAGCGGTAGCAAGATTATTACATGGCATTTTGAATCAATTGTTGTAATTGGGTATTTCAAGTCGGAAAAAAAAGTGTTGTATTAGGACTTGAATTTTGACGTGAATGAATTACAAAAAAGGAAATTGACGTGAGTTTGCCCAAGTAACAAACCAAATCTGAAAAATTGACGTGCACCAAGTGTTGCCCTTAAATATTTGTCCTAAAAAAAAATACACTTTTATCCATGATAAAAAAAAGAAAAAAAAAAAGGGCGTTAAATGGCATTAAAATTTTCTGAAAGAAAAAACTTTTTTTTCTGTCACATTTGACATGTTTCCTTTAAACAATGTGTTTACAAAAAGACATTTTATAAGATCGATTCATTATTCAACTACGACCAGCACACCCGTTCTAAGAAAATACCAAAAGGAATGTATCGAGAATTCATTAAAGGAATTGAAAGCTGGTTGTTTTCGACAGGTAGTTTCTTTACCTGTAGGTAAGCAAAAAAAAAAAAAAAAAAAAAAAAAAAGACAGTAAAAGACATTTCTGTAGTATTAAAAAAAAACTGTATTTCTATAAGGAAGTGGAAAGACAGTAAGGATTCCGCAAAAAAATCGAAAAAAATAAACATTTTTTTGAACATAGGTGATCATGTCAAATTTTATTCCACGTATTCCTAACCCAACACCCAAGGCAACCAAAGTCCTTTTATTGGCTCATCGACAAGAATTATTAAACCAAGCTTATAACCAAATCAAACGATTTAACCCAGAACTAGTACAATGACAAAACAAAAAACAAAAAGAAATTAAAACCATGGTTAGGTAGTAGGGATAGATCAAGGAAAACGTATAGCCAACTATGATGAAGCAGATGTCATTGTAGCTTCCGTACCCACCCTGGGCCGTCCCTCAAGCAAACGAATTGATAGTTTAGACCCTAGTTTATTCAAAGCAATCCTGATTGATGAAGCGCATCATGCAGTCGCCAACAGTTATCTGAACATTATTGATCATTTTCGTGACCATCAACCATTGATCTGGGGATGCTCCGCCACCGTAAGAAGACACGATGGGATGAGTCTTTCAGACGTATTTGACAAGATCACGTATCACATGGACTTTTTAGAATTGATTGAACAACACCATCTAAGCCAGATGAAGGTTACCACTGTAAGAACCAGTATAGATATTTCGGGTGTACGTTCTCAGGGAGGCGATTTTGCTCTAGGCCAACTCTCTCGGGTGGTCAATACACCAGTTCGTAATGAGGTGATTGTGTCGAGTTGGAAAAGATTTGCTCAGGAGAGTCGAAAGTCTACTTTGGTCTTTGCAGTGGATATTAAACATACAAAGGATTTGTGTAATATGTTTAGAGAACAAGGTATCGCGGCGGATTTTGTGACGAGTAAGACACCGGATATGACGAGACATCAGATTTTGGAAGATTTTAGAAGTCAAAAAATACCTATATTGATCAATTGCGGTAAGATATATTTATATGTATATATCCATATAGATATTAATAAAGTTGTAGCCATATTGACTGAAGGGACTGATATTCCATCTGTGGATTGTATTTTGATGGCTAGACCTACACGTTCAGCCACGTTGTTCCAACAAATGTTTGGAAGGGGGCTACGATTATATGAAGGAAAAGAGGACTGTTTGCTTGTGGATTTTGTAGATAATTTTAAAAAGGGTGGAACTGCACAATTGGTGACTATACCCACACTTTTGGGCTTAAAAGCAGACGAAAACTTAAAAGGTAAGGGTTAATTGAATGATATCTTGAACTTACATTTTCTTATCTTCAGATGAAAACATACTTAATTTGGAAAAAAGAGCTATGATTGAAGAGCAAGAGGAATTAGCGACAGGTAAAGAGATTCTTCCCCTCTCACAAAAAACAAAAACAAAAACAAACAAACTAATGATTTGCTTAGGAGCCACTGAAGATGAATCGCATGTAAAGATTAAAGTCACTGAATACGATACATTAGAAGAATTGATGGCCGATCTTTCGACAGGTGTTGAAGTTAGAAATGCTTCAAGATATAATTGGGTGAATGTGAGTTATAATAAGTATGTTCTTCACGTACTTACCAAAGGCTACTTTATCCTCGAAGAATATAAAGGTATTTGTTATTGTATATAAATATTGGCCTTACATTTTTTTTTTTCAAGGAGTGTGGAAAGGAAGCTTTAAATACGAAGGCAAAACGTATTATGGCAAACCCTATAATATTCCACTCACATGTGATCAATTATCTGATGCGGTTCGTGCGGCAGATACATGGATACAAAAGAAATTCACGGGTGGTTACATTTTTCAATCACTATTAAGAAATGTACCCGTTCGAAAATTAGAGATGACTGAGGCACAGAGAAAGTTACTCAATAAACACAACATCACTGCACCTAAACTGAATAGGGGGCAAGCAAAGGATTTACTGACTAAAATAAAGTTTGGCCAGTTAAGTGTTTGGAGAGGACAGCTCAAGATGAAAGAAAAGGCTCGTAAAGAAAAAGAGACAAAAAATCAGACTGCTTATTTAAGAAGAGTTAAAAGAGACGAATCTTAATCATAATAATAATAAAAGAGTGTAGATGAAATGAGAGATAAAAGTTGGGTCGGACAAAGGGAATGCGGTTGTTTTTTTAAAAAAATTGGAACAACACATAGGAAGAATCCGTTAGTGAGAAAGAATAATGTAAAGGTGCAAATCATTTTTAATATTCAGCATGTGTTTTTAACTTACAGGTTGCCTGGAGGCATCACATTCGAGGATTAAATTATAGGTTTACCGGGCATTTGCCGGACATCCAGCGGGTGTCTCAAAAAGTGTATAGGGTGCATCTGGACTACTAGACTATCCTGCTATGATTCAACACAATATCAATAAGGCATCTCTCACAATGAACCAAATTGCTGCTATTGGTCTCAGTTCTAAGGGTTTTCCACCTTTATTAGCATGCCGTTTTTACAGCCAAATGATCCGTGCTCAATTAGATTATGGTCTTGCAATTAGCTCTCTCACAACTAAATTTATCCATCAACTTGATACTTTCCAAAACCAATGTATTGGACGTATCTTCGGCGGTCATTCTAGATCTTCAGCTCAAATTATGCTTCATCTGGTCAACCTACCATCGATGCGAACTCGTGTTGCAGTCCTTTAAGCCCAGTATCTCTTTCGTAGTACTAATTTACCTGATGATACTCTTCTTGCCCATCTGCTGCCATATATTCAAGCTTCAACTAGCTGCTCTCTCTGGTATAAACTGGATAATACTCCAATGTGGAAATCTCTCTGTGGACCAATCCTTGATACGTTAGATAAAAAGAAATTTCTCTCTCTTCGCACCAAATTTTTAGCTGATCAATTTCAAAATCTATATAATAACTCTGATTCCATCCTGTTATCCTCTACTCGCCTTACTATTCAAGTGGATCCTATTCTTTGGTTATCGATGACTTGTTCTGAACGTAGTCGTGTTCTTCGCTGGTGTCTTGGTTGGCTACCTGGTGGTAAACCTAAAGAATGCATCCTCCATCCTTATCATAACTGGAGTCGTTGACATGCTTTTGACTGTATAAATGCTCATCATCGTCTGTACCTGTCTCGCTCAATTGAAGATCCAATTTCTTTCCTTCTTAATTTATTACCATTGCATAAACCTCGTCCCACTGCGTCTCATAGCTGGTTTACTCTATGGCCTATCTTATGCACGGCCCTCCATGAACTGGATTATTATTTTCATGATGAATGCCCTCCTCCTGTTGATCCCGGTGTCAAACTGTTGAATTGGTTATCCAAGTAATAGTATGAGCCTTTCTTGTACTTGATCTGGTTCGTATTAAATATTTGTCTCTATTTACTTTTTATATCTTCATCCCCTTATATTCATCCATATTTCAAATAATTTGCTCTTTTCTTTTCCCTTTTATTTTTCTTTTTTCCCTTCTTGTCCCCTAAGAAGGTTTTTATTCTCTTAAATTTATAAATGGATCGGTCAACATTGCACACTTCGCTGCCACATGCTCATTGCCGTAAAATTTAAAAAAATACAAAAAAAAAAAATAAAAAAAAATAAAACCAAGAAGTTGATAGTATAGGGTGTATCACATCTTATCAGCACCATATTTTCGAAAACGATATCACAAGAAAACAGTCATTGAAAGTGGTGTTCCTTGATTAAAACTTCAAAAGTTTCTTTTTTTTTCATTTTTGACATGATCTCTACTACTAATATTGAGGAACAACTTGTTGAAGTTAATTCTCCACTTCCCGATATTCCAGAAAACTCCAGTAAAGAAGTTATAAGAGGTATTCTCAATGGTTATGCATTCAAAAACAACTTTGTTGTTGTCATCTAAAAATCCGAGGAAAAAAGACTGGTCTTTGTCTGCAAAAAGGGACCTGCATGTAAAGATTGGAGAAATATAAGTTCACTAGATCGGAAAAGAATCATTCCTAGCAAAAAAATGAACTGTCTATACTATTTGCCTCAGTAAAAAGAACATTGGAAAAGGCTATCAGATACATCCTCCGAAGGTTCTTAGAGAGATGTCACATAACCATCCTTTGGACGATGACACTCTTATGAGTACTCACGAAGGCCGTATGTATAAATTGTCTTCAGGCGATGTTAATATGATTTGTGATGGAATTAAGCAAAGTAAATCGACAAAATCAATTCAAAAATCGATCAGCACATATGCAAAATTCAATAAATTGAAAAGACACGACATTAACAATCTGAGATACGCCAGTAAAGCAAAAAGCTTTTGCATGAACACTTCAGAAAATGCTGGACCAAAGCTAATCGATTATATTCAGAGCAAAGGCTTCCGGACTGCTTATAGATGTAATAAGGCTGGTCATCTCGATAGTCTTTTTTTTTTTCCCAGCGAGCAAATGATTGCACGGTCTATTCGTTTTCCAGAGACATACTTGATCGACACAACGAATGGCACAAAGGATTTAAAAATGCCATTGATTTGTGCTTATGGTGTATCAAATGTGGGATTAAAGTCATTGAAAACTTTTCCGGTCGCCTTTGCTTGGGCTTCTAGTGAAAAGGAAGAAATGTACTCTTGGTTTCTTCAAACTCTTCGAGTTAATTTAAATGGCATTTCTGAGGATATCATCTTTGTTACGGATAAATGTACAGCTTTGATGAACCAGTTAGACAAGCAATTTTCCAAAACCAAAAAGATGCTTTGTCAATGGCATTTGCTCAATAATTTGGATAAAAACTGTACTTTATCTCTTTCCAAAAAAAGCATCACGCGACTAAAGAGGAATTCAAGTCATTCGTAAAAAAAATCATGTACTCTCCTGAATACAAAGACTATATAGAGAATGTGAGCAAAATACGTTCAATTTTGGAAAACAAAAATATTTTTGTCTGCAAAGAAAGAATCAGATTTAAAAAATATTATGAAAACGAATGGATTCCTAATCTTGAAAGATGGGCTGCTAGTTATACCTCGAAACTTCAGCACATGGACTACACTACAACCCAAAGAGCCGAAAGTGGCCATAGTCCTCTGAAAAAAGGAATGATCTCGCTCCAACCTCTTGACAGGGCGTTTGATAGCATCAGTGAGTATTTGAAGCATTTGAAAGGGAATACAATTAAATTGAATTGTATGAGTGATCTACCGTTGACCTATTTACGAAAAAAGAGCGAAGACCTGAACGCTTAATGTTCAAAGTAAGCCATTAAGCACTCAAAATGATTCGAGTAGAGCTAAGCAAGATTGAGGAGGATAAGAAAGAATCTCAAAATTGCTCATGCAAATGCAAGGTCGCATTTGATATCCCTTGTCATCATCTTCTATCTCTTCTAAACAGAAAAAAGTTGTATCTAACTGATACTTGATCGAGGTGGTGGATTATTAAAAAAAAAATACGATGAAGCAGCCACAGATTTTGAAGAAACAACAAGCCTTGGGAACGGTATGTATTTGCTCCAGAAACTGCTTTCTGAAACTGTGAAGAAAATTCAAATGAAATAGCTAGATTGATCAATACAGTCTTTGATATGTTAAAGTTGGACAATGAAGAAACTTGTCGCCAGAAAAAAAAGAAAAAAACAATTCAACTGCCAGAAAATCTCGAAGTGAAATTTCCTGGAAGACCAAAGAAGGTTGTCAGGTATTCTTTTTTTTTTAAAAAAAAAAAAAAAAAAAAAAAAAGACTTTGCCAGAACAGTCTTCAAAAAAGATATGTAAGCGCGAAAATTGAATTAACTCTGATGGAGACAAAGAACCAGAAGCAGAAGGTGATACTCCTAAAATTCTATTAAGAAAGAAATAAAATTAATAAGATAGTTATATTAGAAGAAGTATTCGATTTAACAATCGCAAAAAAAAAAAAAAAGGAAAGTAACCAGTGAATCTGAAAACCACTATTCTCATGACGAGCTATTTATCACTCGTAAACGCCAAAGAACGGTTGACGAAAATTTTCTTGAATTCGATTTACACAAAAGCATACATTTACTTGAAGTGAAGGAAACATTTGATCCAAAGAGTGATGGATTTTGTGGTTTTAGAGCCGCTGCACATCTTGTATGATAATCAAGCCTATTATACTCGCATGAAACAGAATATGATAGCAGCTCTTGATTTGAATTGAAGCACTTACGAAAACTTCCCTGAATGGATATCAACGGTATCAGATCAACAATAAGTTGCGGCATTGATCGCACTTTTGATCAGATAAAAAAAATCATACAAGGGCTTAGCTGCAGAAGACAAAGAAAAAGAAAAAGCAGAAGAAATGAAAGAAAGTCATAGAAAGGCAAAATCTGCAAATCCTAAATATTGGTTTAGCTCCTCTGATTACGCCCAGTTTCTTGCTGATGCATACTGTATCTCCGTATGTATTTATCCTGGCACTAGTCCCAACAACATGGCTGCCCTTTGACATATTTGCCATTAAATATCCCAAGAAAATTGACGAACAAGCCCAATTCAATTCACATACAGAATATAGATGGCTGTCATTGGGGTGCTGTAAAATTCAAGCAATCACGCAACAAGCTATCAATGATCTATTCCTTATACTTTAATATTGAGGATTATAGAAAATTTTGGAACCGCTTGGCCAGTTCCTTAAAATAAAAAAATCGATCGAAACTCGCATGACAAAAGAAAACACACTCACAATAGACTAAAACAAGTAAAATATTTCCTTTACTTTATTATTCTAATTTTTGGGTTTGGTGCCTGAAAAATATGGTGTTGATAAGATGTGGTGCCCCCCCAAGAGATTTTTATGATGCATCCTATACACTTTTTGAGACACCCGGTGGATGTCCGGCAGATTCCCGGTAAACTCATAATTCTAATTCCCGAATGTGGTGCCTCCGATGAATTCCGTTTAACTTATACAGCAGCCACACAATATAAGAGTGTTCGATTTAAGGGTAAGATTTCCGAAAATTTTGATTAACTTTAAATCGAGTGGTCACTGTAGATGTATGGTTTTAAGGGGGGGGGGAGAAGTTATTTATAGAGTCATTATAAGTTCTAGTCCTTTGTTTAAATAAATAAAATAGGGAATTACTACGCGCGCTCCGAAATGACGCTCCAAAAATCCCATTAAGCCGCCGTTTTAAATACTCCGTTTTTTTTGAGGCCCCGTTTGCGCTTAAAGCAGTGCAAATACAAGAGGCGCGTAGGCACTCCACTCATTTTCGGAGCGTTACACAACTTCTTAAGGCAGAGGTGCCATTCTATGCCAGAAATTCAACACAATCTTCTAATACAGAATTCATTTTGTCTTCCAAATTAACATTAGCAACCAATATACCTTTTGCTACATAGACTTAAGCTATATATAATAAAGAAAGAAAAAGTATAAATGGTAATAATTTATATATGTTGAAATAAGACAAATAAAATACTTAATCTATAATACGAATGATTCATATCTTATTACAACGTGAAAAAAAAAGAGACACAAAAAATTAATAAAAAATTTGTATCAAGTAAGAGCATTTGATAAAAAAGCTTACAACGAGAAACAAGTTGTCGCTTGCGGTCAAGAGACCATTGCTGACTTGGACGTGGATTTTCATATGGGAGAACCCTCTGAGATGTATGAAGAAATACTGGCCGACTACTCCAGAAAAGAAGGAAAGGAGCACAAGACGTTGTGTTTAATTGCATTGCTTGAGTTTTTGCACTTCAGCTTTGCAAAATTTGGTTACAATCGTACTAAAATCCAAGAAATTACGTGTTATTTATACATTTTTGTTGGTGATCCTTTGTAAATTATTTTTTTTAAATATTCTAGATTTTTTGGTCTATTGAAGAGATAATCATGGGTAGCGAGCAAATGGTGAGACGCATGAATTCAAAATATTGTTTGTAAGATACTATTTATCGAAAAGCACAAAATAGAGCATGCTTAATAAAAAAAAAAAAAAAAAAAAAAAAAAAAACGCAGTAGGACTTCAGTAGAACGATTGATTTCTTAACAATGATAATGCTGATAATAGTGTTGACTTTGCAGGACAAAATGAATTCTGTATTAGAAGATTGTGTTGAATTTCTGGCATAGAATGGCACCTCTGCCTTAAGAAGTTGTGTAACGCTCCGAAAATGAGTGGAGTGCCTACGCGCCTCTTGTATTTGCACTGCTTTAAGCGCAAACGGGGCCTCAAAAAAAACGGAGTATTTAAAACGGCGGCTTAATGGGATTTTTGGAGCGTCATTTCGGAGCGCGCGTAGTAATTCCCATAAAATAAAGGTGTTCGCGTTATTCTAGTGATTTCTCAAACCAAAATTTGTGACTGTAGACACGACAATTTTTTCGATTTTTTTATGTGTGCCTTTTACCTTTTTCTTTAAAAGATAATATGGAAGCCGAGTTTGTTGACTTTGGTGTTGGACCAATTGTTAAACCCGGAAAGACTCATGTTTGCTACAAACCAGGTGGAAAGTAAAAAATATTTTTCCTCCAAAAAAAAAAGTGTATCACTAAAATAAAAGGAAAAAGTGAAATAGTAGTTGGCAGTGCTCATTCTCAAGTGAGTGTATTTAAGACAGAATTGGATAAACGTAAAGTTGCCGAAGCATCAATTGAAAGACATACAGACGAGATTAACAGCGTGGCCTTGAATGTAAGGCTTTGTAGAATTTCATTTTTTTTACTAATTAATTTTTAGGGTAATCGATTTGTTACAGCAGGAACTGATGGCTGGGTAATTACCTATAAAAATAATGAATTTGAAAAGATCTTGGTTCGAGGTGCAGTAGCCGTTCGAAGTGTAGCTTTTCATCCTGAAGGTATGAAACTTGCGATTGCCGGAGAGTAAGAAAGCACCAACAAAAAAAGAAAAAGACAAATGTTTAATAATTTTAGTGATAATGATATTCGTTTGGTTTTGGTATCAGATAATTCGAAAATTGTTAGTCTCAAGGGTCATACGAATAGTTTGAAATATGTAGATTATGATAAATCGGGGGATTATATCTTATCTTCTTCATGTGATGGAGATGTAAGAGTTTGGAATGTGGGACCCAGTGAACCAGTACCACGTTGTGTCAAGGTTTTGAAAAATGTCACACCTGCTAGTAAGCCTGATCATGCGCTTACATCCAAAGTATCATGGTCTCCGGATCAATCGTGTTTTGCATTGGCAGGAAAAAATAACGATATTCGTATGTATACCTATGGTATGTGGACCCCTCATGCTACATTGAGTAATGGTCATACAGAGGTAAGCAAAGTTGTAGTAGAAACACCAGAGGGGGCCTTACTTGAGTTCTTTTTATTATTAGACCGTCAGCACTTTTAGTTGGTCACCCAATGGTTATTATATGGCCACAACATCCAACGATAAACTATTGATCATTTGGGACGTGAAAAATAAAAAAATTGTTAGAAAAGCTATTGTTGTAACAGCCATCACAGAAATTGCATGGCATCCTCAAGAAAACCAACTTGTTTTTGTAAGTTTGAAGGATTAAAGCCCTCTTCTCCCCTCCAAAAAAAAAAGCTAATTTATTAGGCCAATGAAAGTGGCGAAATATTGTATTGGGATAGTGTGATTCCAGAAAGAAACAGCAACTTACCTCATCCATCCAAGATACGTCAAAACATCCAAACAGAACTTTTAGAAGCACAATCTCAAGATCCTTATGCTTTAGAACAAAGTTCATTGGAGTCATCACTTCAAATCAATAAATATATGTATACGATGGCATCCGATGACGATGACGATGAAGAAGGAGAGGAACTGAATAGTGATGGGGAGGACGTGGACATGATGGAAACTGGAGAAGATTTTGTAGTGGATGATGATGGAGCAGGCTACACCGAATCGAGAAGAGAACAAGAGAGATTACAAAATTTGCATCAACAGAGAATGAACACCAATCGCCACCGCCTACCTTTAGCGCATCCTGTTGCTTTTAATCCACCTAACGCATTTCAACCTGGCGAGACACCTTACAACCATGAGAACCGAACTGATCCCAAAGAAGGAGAACGTCGTTACCTTTGCTTCAACTTGGTAGGTGCCGTCTATACTATATACCAAGACAACCATTCGATTGTCAATGCCGATCTTCATGACCAAACCATACATCGAAATTTTCACTTTACGGATTATTCTAATTTCACTATGGGTGCCTTGGCTGAATCTGGCGCAGTGTTTGCGGTCGAAGGCAAAGAAGCTCCACAAAAAGAAAAGAGGACGAGAATCAATGATGAAGGAGAAGAAGAAACAGATGGCGAGGATGACAATGACGAACGGGAGAGATATAGGCCGTCTATATTACATTTCCGACCCTTAACCTTGCGAGCTGGTGGAGATAAGGAATGGACGTTTTCTTTACCGATGGAAGAAGATGTTATTGCAGTGGCGATCAACAGTCTGTCCGTGATCGCAGCCACCTCAACAGGACTGGTCCGAATTTTTTCGCTCTCTGGTGTTCAACGCCACATCTTTTCATTGAGTAACGTGGTGACTATTGCGGCCATGAATGACTTGGCTCTTTTGGTACATTCGACCGGACCTGGGTTTACAGGCCAACAGAATTTAGAGTACATCTTGATCAATACGGACTTGAACGAAGTGTTACAAAAGGACAAGATACAGCTGTCCAATGGTTGCAAGTTGACATGGGCTGGTTTTTCCGAAACGACACAGGTAGCCACTTATGATTCCGATAGCGTCTTGCGTGTGCTTCATCGTCAGCGAAGACCTCATCAGGGTATTTGGCTACCTATATTTGACGGCAAATCCTATGCAAGATCAATACAGAGATCCGACCGATATTGGCCTGTGGGTGTATTAAGAGATCGATTGATGTGTATTATTTTGAGAGGCGAGAACAAATATCCGTTTTTCCCGCGTCCAGCTGTGAGTGATGCACCACTGCAACTTCCCTTGATTGAAATTAGCTCCGAAACAGGTCAAATCGAATTAGCTTATCTATCTTCGCTTTATCGAAATCTACATGAGCGGGACGAAGCAGAGGCGACTCAAAAACAAGAAGAGTATCAAGATGCGTTTGATAGCGCAGATATTGAGATGGACAAGGATATTTTGAGATTGGTCAACTTGGCTTGTAAATCAGAAAGACCTTCGAGAGCCTTAGATCTCGTACAGTCTCTTCGGTTATCTGAATCAGTGGATAAAGCCATTCGTGTGGCTACCTACCATCACCTTTCAAGTTTAGCCAACAGCATCATGAGAATTAAAGAGGTACAATGAGCTTATATATATATATATATATGCGTATGTGTGTTTGTCTAACTTTTTTTTCTTTTCTTTTTTTTTTTGTTTAGCTCAAATTCATGCTTCAAAATCGAGTGTACCCTGTCTCTTTAGCAGAATCTTTAGCTAGCCAACCAAGGTACACACACGTACACACACACATTTAGTGCTTATTAAAATTATTATCAGTTTATTTGGGTCCAACACGCCATCTTTAGAAAACGGGCTTTCCTTGCTTGATAAAAATGGCGAAGACAGACGCAAAAGACCTGTTTTGGATGATGATGATGATGATGTATCCATGAGTTCTCTAGATGGCGGCTCACAAAGAAACAAGAAACCAAGACCATTCCAATTTCCTTAAATGTAGTTTCCCTTCTTAGCACTTCTTTATTCAACTTTGTCATACGAATCAATATAAGCATTTTTTTTCCGATTGTTATTATAAGATTTTAATTTGGCAAAAAAAAATTGCATATCTCTAAAACCAACAATATTATTGAAAGAATAAGGTTATTTGTCAATAATAGTCAATACATAGGAAATGTTTGTACCTTACACTGATCAACTATATAAATATTTCTTATGCATTACAAATTGAGGTCTGTGTCTACAAACATTATATTGATAATATACAATCCTTAAGTATAAGATTTACAGCTGAATTTAATCGAAGACCGATATTGTTTTTAACCCTCATGCAACAACTCTTATATCCTTTTCACAGTGATGGAATACCAGTCCAATGGGTTGTGTAATCACAATTTTCGATATTATATGGATCATATTTTGGAATACAGAAAGAGTAACTGCTAAATATTGGGTCACAATGAAAGAATTGCTTTAGAGCTGCAGTTGATATTACATTTTTTAATAAACTCTATTTGAAGAGAATTAAAAAGGTTTTTTTTTAGGACTGGGCAAATCCTGTATTTAGATTTAATCTGCGCGTAATCCTAGTATTGCAACTCTTTATTTTTATTTTTCATTTCTTTTCTTAACACATTAGACAGTAACATGGCCTCTGCAAGTAAAGAATGACATCATCTCTACATTACTTATAACGTTGTATTAGTTTTTATTTTAGATCTAAAAGGAAAGGTCCTTATTTCACGTAACTATCGAGGTGATATCCCTATGAGTGCTGTAGAAAAGTTCATGCCTTTGGTAAAGCCCTACTCAACTAAGCCAATTAAACAAAAAACAAAATGAAATAAAAATAATAGCAATAATTATTGACACATAAAAATAGGTTTCCGAAGCAGAAGATGAGCAGATCCCATTACCTTGTTTTACTCATGAAGGCATCAATTACATGTATTTGAAGCATAGTAATCTCTATCGTAAGTTTATTTGAATTTTTTTTAGAAAAAAAAAAAAAAAAAAAAAAAAAAAAAACACGTCTTAATAAAATAAACAGTACTTGCTTTGACACGAAAGAACACCAATGCTGCCTCCATTATGCTTTATCTTCACAAGTTGACTGAAGTATTTACTGAATATTTCAAGGAATTAGAAGAAGAGTCGATTCGAGATAATTTTGTAATTGTTTATGAACTTTTGGACGAAATGATGGATTTTGGATATCCACAAACGACAGAAACCAAGATTTTGCAAGAGTAAAAATGAAAGGTGATTTAGAATAGATGGCTAACGTGATAGGTATATTACACAAGATGCTCATAAACTTGAAGTGCAAGTACGTCCACCTATGGCTGTGACCAATGCAGTCTCTTGGAGATCAGAAGGAATAAAATATAAAAAGAATGAAGTGTTTTTGGACGTGATTGAGAGTGTAAATCTATTGGTAAGTTCTTTATATATATGTATTTGTATGTGTATTTTTTTTTTTTTTTGAACACTTTTCTTTAGGTTAATGCCAATGGAAATGTATTAAGAAGTGAAGTGCTTGGTTCAGTCAAGATGAGATGTTATCTATCAGGTATGCCTGAACTTCGTTTGGGATTAAATGACAAGGTGATGTTTGAAGCCACCGGGAGAGGAGGTTCGACTACAAAGGCCATCGAGATGGAGGATGTTAAGTTTCACCAATGTGTTCGATTATCTCGTTTCGAAAATGATCGTACTATCAGTTTTATCCCACCCGATGGTGATTTTGAATTGATGAGCTATCGTTTACAGACCACGGTCAAGCCTTTAATATGGGTAGAAGCTGTCGTCGAGACTTATTCGGGATCACGCGTTGAATATTTAGTGAAGGCCAAAGCACAATTCAAGCGCAAGAGTACGGCGAATAATGTTCAGATTGAGGTACCTGTACCTGATGATGCAGATACGCCCAAATTCAAGGTAAGTCTCCCATGTTTTTTTTATTTTATTTTATTTTATGAACCCAAGACTAATATTTTTTGGTTTAGGCGAGTAGCGGATCTGTGTCTTATAAACCAGAGAAGTCATGTTTGGTATGGAAGATGAAGCAATTTCAAGGTGGAAAAGAATTCATTATGCGTGCTCACTTTGGCCTACCCTCTGTTCAAGCTGCAGATGATACGGAAAAAAAACCACCTATCAACATCAAATATGAAATTCCTTATTTTACTGTTTCGGGTATTCAAGTTAGATACTTGAAGATTGTGGAAAAGAGTGGTTATCAAGCATTACCTTGGGTGAGATACATCACACAAAATGGAGGTAAAAGAGAGATTTCTCACAAACAGAAACTAAACTTTTGACAGATTACCAAATGAGAATGCCTGAATCTATAAAGGCAAATAAACGCACAAGTGACTATTAGATACCTTTTCTCTCACAAACACAAACACATACACTCTTGTTTGTTCTTGTATTAAATTTATTATATCAGATTCAGTTTTTCATCAAAAATAAACAAAGGCGCTAGGTGGTTTTCGATTCGATAGACTTTCCAAGATTCCAATATCAAGTGTTTAAACAAGGCGTTAATACCACATCCAGTAATATTGAGCCAAACAAGTTTGCCATTCCGCACTAACTGAATCAACCCATCTTCATTCACACTATTTAAAAAAGAGACCGAGAGATACTCCAGCTGTTTGCAATGCTTACTCAACATCGTCATCCCCTCATTGTCTATCCTCCAACAACGCGTCAAATAAAGCAACTTTAGATGTGGGCAATATTTTGTTATGGATCTGATAGATGCATTGGTTAATTCATAAGCTGAGTTGAGTTGTAGATGAGTCAGTGAAGATCCAAAATGTGAGAGCATGAGCTCGATATCTCTATCGTTCAAGGAAACCAAAAATTCTAAATTCAAATACTTCAGCTCACTAAGACCAAACATGCGATCGACATGAACCAGGTTAGTAAGTGATGTACTGGTGATGTTTCTGATGAGATGCAACCAGATTCCCTTAAGTCTAACAGGTCGTTGTTTGCCACGACTGAGCTTTTGTTTGTAGACTGGAAGTAGAGCTTCGTCGGTCAGACGTTCACAGCCAGAGAGATCCAAATATTCGAGATTGTAACAAAAATCGAGCAAACGGCAAACTTGATTATCCGTGACAAAGGAAAGCCATTCCGCTTCTTTTGCTGAGGTATTCAATATTTGTGTACGATTTTCATTTTCTATATCTTCTAAGCCGGTTAGATCATAGTTCACACGCTCCAGACGAACATAGCCCTTGGTGGTGGGTTGTAAAATGTCATCATTTTCGACCACCCGTAAGTTGAGTGCGCTTGTGAGTTGCGCAGAGATCAGTGCAGGTGAGGGTTTGAGTACCAAAGAGGAGACATGCGGCCCAAAACGAGTTCCAAAACCCTCTTGTTCAAACGTTCTCTGAAGAAGCGCCCAATGCGAAAATGTTCGAATGTAAATATGTCGGCAAAGGACAGGCATGGTTGAAGTGTACCAGGCATGGTTAATTCCTGCTACGGCAGGTAAACTCGATCGAGGTAAATAATCCACGATTTTTCGAATGATTTCTGTTGGAAAATCAAATGATTGCAAAGACACTGTTTGATGTAAAAGTTGTAAGGAATCATTCTGGTTGCCACTGTGCCAAAATATACGCATATTGTATGTGTTAAACTAAAAGAAAGAGTTGCAGAAATTCAATGCCAGTTAAAAAAAGATGATGCTTTTTTTATTGAACGTAAAAAGAGTTTATAATGTGTTTACATTACCCAAATCTGTACAAGCTTGTTGTACTCTTTCAATCATTGTCTTTTCTGATTCCCGTACAAAAACACGTGGGTCATAATATTTCTTATTAGGCTTATTGGGACCTTCGGGATTACCCACTTGTGATTGAAGATAATCTTTTTTGTTTTTATAAAATTCCTTGAGACCTTTCCAATATGCCCATTGTGTATCCGTGTCAACGTTCATCTTGACGACACCATTTCTAACAGCTTCAGCGATTTCTTCTTCAGATGAACCCGAGCCACCATGGAACACAAAGAACACAGGCCTATCATCATTGTTCTTGAGCTGTTCTCGAACATATACTTGATGTTTTCCCAGGAGTTCAGGGTGCAACTTGACATTACCAGGTGCATAGACTCCATGAACGTTACCAAAGCCGGCTGCAATGGAGAAAAGAAGGGTGTGTTCCATGAAGGATCTGTAGATATCCCAGATGTCTTCAGGTTGAGTATAAAGAGAAGCATTGTCCACACCCGAGTTGTCCACACCGTCTTCTTCACCGCCCGTTATACCTATTTCCATTTCAAGCCAGCAGTCAATATTTGACATGCGCTTGAGGTATTTCAAACATATCTCAATGTTTTCTTCCTTGGATTCTTCAGAAAGATCAAGCATATGGGAGGAAAAAAGGGGCTCGCCATGAGCCTTGTGATACTTTTCATCGGCATCCAACATACCTGCAAAAGTTTAGTTACATGTCACTGAAGTTGAATTATACCATCGAACCAAGGTAAAAGCTTTTTAGCACAGTGATCAGAATGAACAATGACAGGAATACCATAGGCTTTGACCACAGCACGAACGTACTATTCAGGTTAGAATGGATATGTTATTAGTTAGTGTTTACCTGAGCTCCAGCAACAGCTCCAATGATAGATGCCTCTTGGTTCTTATTATCCAAGCCTTTACCTGCAAAATAAGCAGAGCCACCTTGAGAAAATTGGATAATAATAGGGGAATTTATATCACGAGCAGCTTCAAGTGCAGCATTGATGGTACTTGTGGAAGTACAATTGATGGCAGGGATAGCAAACTTCTTCTCACGCGCATATTCAAATAATCTCAAAAGATTTTTACCAGTAACAACACCAGGAGAAACGATATCAAGGAGACCCATTTTAACTATAGTTCAATGATTGAAAAAAATAAAGTAAAAAAAAAATTGTTTGTCCCTAAAGCCCTTTTATATTTTATTTGAATACAATTACATCATTTTGCTTCCCGTTACTTTCCAGTCTTTTTTTTTTTTTGGTTTGTGAATATGAATTTTCCTTATCTTCTGAAAGAATACTAAATCATTAAAAACTAAACTGTTTTATTTACAAAAAAAAAAAAAAAAAAAAAAAAAAAAAAAAAAAAAAAAAAAGAAAAAGGAGGGGCGATCTTTCTTTGTTATTTTCTTTTCTTAATCGAAAAAGAAACATGGGCCATAGTTACACGCGATATCCATGCATAAAATCGACGCATGAACCTACAAAAAGAAAAGAGGTAAAGAGATCTTCGCTTTATTATACATGGGCAGAATAAATGTAATTCCTAGGCCTCATTCAACCCTCTATCTCTTCATTGAAGATTAAGAAAAATTAAATGAGACTGCCCACACCTGAATGAAAGCGTTTATATATTATATGCAACACACACACATACACACATACACACATACACACATACACACATACACACATACACACATACACACATACACACATACACACATACACACATACACACATACACACATACAGAAGGTTGACAAATAAGGTATTTTTTATGCACTTTTATCTGCGCTAATATATAAAACTAAACAAGATTAACGACACTTTCTCATAAAAAGTTACTTACCATTGTTTCCACGAATAAAAGTATCTCCGTACTTATTTTTTAATCTACCGTCCACATACTCTTCTGTGTTTTCCAAGGCTATATTCATGTAGCCATCTAAACATGCTAATGTTCCTAATCTTTGACATCAATCATTGGACAAATGAAGAAGTTTAAAATTACCCTTGTAATCAATACCAGAATTTAATTTTACTTTAACAGGTTGACCTAAGACAGTACCAAGAAAATCAGTTGGTGTTCTTGATTTTGATTGATTTTCCATTTTTAAAGAAATCTCCCAAAGAAGAAAAAAAAAAAAAAAAAAAAAAAGCGAGAAAAAAAAAATTAGAAGAGAAACTGGTAATTTAAAATTCCACTTTGTAACATCAGGGAAATCGCGACTTTTGTCTGCAAGAAAAAGAAAAAAAAATAGTTACTAAACATTAAAATCCATAGAACAATTCTGAGCAGTTAATAATCATTTTAGTTTTAACTGTAAAAATCAAGCAATTCTTTTTTGTTTTATACAGGATTTTACTCTACAATGAGACGGTTAATAAATTTAAATTAGACACTTTGAATGTATGACATAAGAAGATTGCCAAAATAATTTTAGACAAGTGGGAAAAAAAAATTAGATTATTCTAATTTATTTTGTATAGACAATGTGCGCTTTATTTTTTAGTGTTTAATTCACTGGTTGTGTACACTTGCAGCAAGTGTTTGTTGAAGTAGAAATGACTTTGATCATAGTAAGAGATTTTAATGTATCAGTCACACTGATAAAATCAGATTTACAACAATTGAACAACAATTGTTGTCAAACCCTCTTTTCTTTCATTATGAAACCTACTTTAAAGATAACAACAGTTAAAAGTTCAGTTACTGGTGTTGGATGGAAGCCCCGATACACTCCAAAACTCAAGGCTCTTATAGCTAACGTGCACTTACTAGTGACACACTTTCGCATTTTTAAAGTACATTTTCATTCAAGAATTAGAAGAAGACCGAAGTTTTGCTTTGGAGGCTTTTACAAACGTCGATTTTTACAGACAAGTCTTTTTATTGCTTATAAAGAGCTATAAACCTACTAAAACAAAACGTACAACGGAATTAAGCACTTACAAGGACCTTATAAACAAACATCGCGATACCTATTCTCAAATATGCTCGTACACCCCAATAGAAATGAAATATGCCCAGCAAATAGCCAATTATGAAGTAGTGAAAATCAATACTGCATACTTGAATGGTGTTTCGCTTCAATTTGGGAAAAAGCTACGTATGTTCTTGAATCTTATTTTGAACAAGACCAACAGAATCCAAGCCCTGAAGAGTAAAATGAAGGATATGGGTCATTCTAAAGAAGACATTTCTGCGGCAGTCAAGACAATAAATAAGCAATGCACTGAAGTAAAGTTAGGTATATCCTCAAGAGATATACACAAATTGCCAAAAGTCTTTCTCAGCTCCTCAGAAATTGGTACTATTCAAGAATTCTTTAATTGTTACTCTGCGGACTACAAGTTTGGCAAGAACTCTATTTACTATGACTGCGTGGCCAATCCGGTTGAACATCTAAGAGCGTATTATTATCTTGCGAACCATTGCGAGTCTAAATATAACAAGCCCTTTAACTGCTTTCCTTTGCGAAGAACGTTTGTACCATGCTATATGACTATAGATACGTATATCTTGAACACTCAAGTTTTGGGAAACTCTGTCATCAGTCATCTAGAGAAAGCCGTCATCTGGGAAAGCGTGCTGAATATGCAATCCAAAGGTATCATATGAATTCATAGGATGTTTTTGATGTACTAAATATACAATCTGAAGGTATGAGACCACAAGGAGAAAGCCAGCAATTAATGTTTAGAGGCACTGTTTATACAGATGGTGTGGGAATATCCATTTTGAAGCAAAACCATGATAGCAAGAAGAAACGCACTGGTGGCAAACAGAAAAAAGTAGATAAAGATGAGGACGTTCCATATGTACACACTCTATCCAAGGAGCAACTATTAGCTGATTCTGGCAACTGTATTCTGGTTGATCCTGGACGCCGTGACATATTATATTGTATGCATGAAAGCAGTACCATTCAAAAGAAGAGTGTATATCGCTACACGAATAATCAAAGAAACGTAGAAACGAAGACAAGAAAATTCAGAAAACTCCGTGAAAACAGTAAACCAGCGGCAGTTACTGCTGCAGAAGCTTCTCTTGGAAGATTCTGTTCATCGACTGTTGTACCACAAAAGTTCGTCAATTACCTTCACCAACGCGCTGAAGTCACTGGAGTTTTAGGCGACTATTATGCAAATGAAGATTTATCAAAAGAAGAACGGCCTGATGGCGTGTTACCATTTAGAAAAATGAAACTTTCTTCGTTTATTAGCCGTCAACAATCGGATAAACGTCTTTGTCGCAGTATTCGAGGCAAATTTGGGGATGACACCACAATTGTTATTGG
>JNDS01005196.1:0-38384 GCA_000697035.1 Rhizopus stolonifer B9770
TAAAAAAAAACCCCTTTTTTTTTTTTTTTTTTTTTTTTTTACTTAATTGTATATAAAAAAAAAAAAATGACAGATGAAAAAGTGGATCAAGAAAAGATAATTCAACAAAAACGTGCAGCTCATAAAGAAAAAATAGCCAAAAAACGTAAAGCAGCAGCCGAGAATCCGATCTATAAAGAGATCAAAAAGAGAGAAATTGAAGAAAAGAAATCAAAAAGTAATAATCGTAAAGAAGATGACTTTAGACAAGTAGATGATATGCATTCGGCTGTTTATTATTTCGAAAATGGTAAATTAGCAATTTTTCTTTATAAAACATTTAACAATTATAGAACTTCGTAAAGTAAAGCCTTATTTTTTTGAATATAAATCATTTGCTAAAGGAAGATGGTTGGATCGTAGTCTATTGGAAGTCTTTTCTTCCGAATTTAGAGATCGTAATATAGATTATTATGTAAATATACATGTATATAATTACAGTTTCTTTGAACTTAAATGTTTTTTATTTATTTATTTAGAGATATGCTATTCAAAAGGGATTACTCACCATCAATGATCAACCAGTGACAACAGATACACTTATAAAAACATCCGATGTGATTGGACACAAGATACATAGACACGAACCCCCTTGCACAGATCAACCTATTGGTATCGTTCATGAAGGTCCCGATTTATTCGTGATTGATAAACCAGGAGGCATCCCCGTTCATCCTGCCGGAAGATTTAGACATAATACAATCATTCATGTGTTGAAGAAGGAACGCAATATACCCAGATTATTTCGTAAATCATAAAAAAAAAAAATTGTTTTGTTATACAACAACAACAATAATAATTCATTTTTTTTTTTTTTTTTTTTTTTTGTAGCTGCCAACAGACTTGATTTACCCACCTCTGGATTAATGTTGATTGCCAAAACCGCCGAAAGAGCCAAACTGCTCGAAAAGGAAATGTCTACGGGATTGATCAGAAAAGAATACCTATGTCGAGTCGATGGAGAATTCCCAGAAGAGGAGATCGAATGCGACGCGCCCATCAAATGCATCTCGCACAAGATGTCTGTCAACTATGTTCATGATGAAGGAAAGGCCTCACTCACGAAATTCAAGCGGGTGAGTTATAATGGAAAGACGAGCGTGGTGCATTGCAAGCCTCAGACCGGACGCACACATCAGATCAGAGTTCATTTGAGATACTTGGGCTATCCAATCACCAATGACCCGCTCTATGGCAACCAGACCTCTTGGTCACCCATGATTCGTCCCGGGGAAAAAATGACGGCTGAGGATGCAAAGTTGTTGGTCGACAAATTGTTTGAATATTCACCCATGGAAGATTGGGGAGAACTTTGTTTGATGCCCACAACAGAACCAGCCGAGTTGGATGAGACTCGTTGCCCGGATTGTAGTTGCTCACTTGTATTGGATAAGAAATACAATCAGCTTTGTATTTATCTTCATGCTTGGAAATACGCAAGCACGAATTGGAATTATGAAACAGAGATCCCTTTTTGGGCAAAAGAGGACTTTGATGAGGAGAAGGCTCCTTTAAAATATAAAGTCGTTCTCTAGATTTATTATTTAACTCGTCTTTAATTTTTGTTCGAGTTCTTTTGTCAGTTCTGTCATGTCTTGTTGATGTTTTGGGGGATATCTTTTTTTTTTTTTTTTTTTTTAAAAAAAAAAAAAATAAGTTGAGGAATTAATATTCAATTGACCTACTGTATGGGATGTTCGGTGTAATAAGGAGGAGGTGCAAATCCCAACATGGTTTCGGGTGTAATGGGCATCATCGGTCTGACAGCAAATCCACCTTGAGGTGTTGACCTAAGCACTCTTTGATGAGTTGACTGGCTCTTTAGTCTCTTTTGTGCAGGCGAATCAGCAAAGCGCACTTGTAACGGAACCGAAGAGCCGGTGATGTGTTGTCCATTGAATTTCTCGATAATGGCAGAAGCAGCCTCCCTTTCCAACATGCGAGCAAATCCTACGCCACGACTCATACCTGATTGTGGATCTCTCAAGATACGACTGGAGACTGTTTCATAAGGTAAAAAGAGTTGTTCAAGTGTCTAATTGTTAATTTCAAATATTTTTTCAATCCTTTACTTACTTGTTCATTGAAATCCAGCGGTAAATTTGAAATATAAATATTGGTCGAAGTCTCATCTTGTAAATGTTTAAGACGTGAGCTAAATGATTCTTGACCGACTTTAGCAAACGTGGCTTGATAGCCAGCAGCGTTTAATCCTTCAATGGCCTCTTCAGATTCCTTTTCATCTTCAAACATTGCAAATCCATATCCTTTACATTCTCCTGTTTTTGGATCAAGCATTGCCTTGGAAGAAGAAACGGGTCCATATCTAGGAATTAGTCGTTTTAATATATATATATATATATATAGATATATATATATTTAAATTAAATGATTACGCTTGACAGATTTCCAAAAAGCTTTTGTCTGTCGTATTCGATGGCAATCCACGAACATAAATATTATGTGTATGATATGTTTCTTCTCTTCTTCCATTTCTATAATCGGGCGGAACAAAATAATGTGGTGGCGAAGTGGGGTTCAGCACGGGTGAGGCAAGGTGAAGTGGTGGGAAATGATGGGCTGAGTGAGGAAGCATATAAGTAGAAGTTGAAGGCTGATATTGAAAGGTCGGGCTAAACGGAGGGCTGGTGGGGTTCATGGAAGGTGAAAGAGAAGGTGAACCTGGGTAGCTAGCATAGTCTGGATAGTACTGTACAGAGAATTGGGGACTCACCGGATATACATAAGCTAGATTGACTGGTTCTCCTGACATATCGTATCCATAAGGTGGATATGAAGGTGAAGTAGGAATCGTTGGTTCAATGTTTTTCTTTCCTTGTTCCTTCATTCTGTCATCGTCGGTCGTCATTTCTGTATAAAAAAAAAAAAAAAAAAAAAAAAAAAAAAATAAAAAAAAAAAGGGGAGGGGGAAAAGAGAGATGAAGGGGCTTGTCGTCATCATCCATTTTGTCACACTGTTTCTTACCTTTATGTTTTCATATTTTTTTTTTAATCACGTAATTTTACAAGTTTTATGAATAATTAAACCATTTTTTTTTATTATTGTTATTTTACTTTGAAAACAATAGAAAAAATAAAAAGGATTATAAGAGAGAGAGAGAGAGAGGGGGGGGGAGGGGGGCTTGCATGAGATCCACTTTGTGTGACATTTTCAAATGGGATACGGAACTGTGCCGACATGTCATTTTTCAGCCTAAATTTTTCTATCCCGCTTCTTGAATGACCTGCATATTCAATAGGCGTTTTATTTCCCTTATCCGCTTGAGGAACAATTAATGGTGCTCTTAGTAAAAAAAAAAAAAATTCTTTTATTCTTGATAAAAGATTCTATTTGAATTAGAAGTTTATTCATTTAATTATAGTTGGTGGAATCAAGGGGGATTATTAACATATGAGCCAGAGGGAGAGAAATAAACATACCGTTTCTAATTGAAAATATGTAAGAAATAACTTACAAATCTACACACACATATATACACACACACACACACACAGCTTTTTTTTTTTTTTTTTTTTTTTTTTTTTTTTTTTTTTTTTTTTTTTTTATATATATATTATTTTCTTTACAATGCATTCTAAAAGAATTCCTATACTTACACTTGTCTGTTTACATTTCGTGTCAGCAGCTATCACGGTAGATCCTAGAGCTGAATTGGTTAAAAAGGCATTTAAACACGCTTGGGATGGATATAAAAATTATGCTTATGGTCATGATGAACTTCACCCATTATCTAAAGTAGTGAGCGATTCAAGGTAAAAGAATAATAATAATAATATATAATAAATATAAAAAAAAATTAAATTTTTTGTCATAGAAATGGATGGGGAGGTAAAACAATAAAAAAAAGAAAAAAAAAAAAAAAAAGATAGAACGTCATTTATTTCATTAGCTTCTATATTTGATGGATTGGATACAATGCTTATTATGGGATTAGAAGAAGATTATACTCGTGCACTTGAACATATCAAGAGCGTTAATTGGTCAGTGAGTGATTCACCTTCAAAAACATTTGAAACCAATATTCGATACTTGGGTGGTCTCTTGTCTGCTTATGATCTCAGAGGAGATCCAATCTTACTTGAAAGAGCCATTGAATTAGCTGATAAAGTGATTATGCCTGCCTTTAATACACCCAATCATATACCATCTGCCTTTGTTGATGTAGAAACGTAAGAATTTTTTTTTTTTTTAAAAAAAAAAAAGAAAACATGTCAACTAAAATTATATGCATATTTATATATGTTATTGTTATTATTGTTGTTGTTATTATTGTTATTATTAGAGGAAGACCAGAAAAGGGAAATACGATCACCTTGGCTGAGTTTGGATCGATGCAGATGGAATTAGTGCGTCTAAGTCAATTGACGGGAAATGAAGAATACGGACTTGCTGGTAATTATATTTTAGAAAAAATGTCCAAGGTACCTTCTCGTGTACCTGGATTATATCCAATGATATGGGATTTAGATTCATTTACACCCAGAAGCAGTAAGTCTTTTTTTTTTTTTATTATTTAATAAGACTAATGATCATGATAGCTTATATTACTATTTCGGGTGGAGCGGATAGTTATTATGAATATCTTTTAAAAACGCACATGTTGATGGAAGGAAAGGAAACACTTCAACTAGACATGTGGACTACTGCAGTAGACAGCATGATGAGATACCTTCGTTCGGAAACACACAACGGAAAAGTTTATCTTGCCGAATTAGAGCAGAACTACAAGTTGATGCAGTCGGGTGAATTGGTCTGTTTTATGCCTGGCAATTTGTTATTAGGAGCTGCTTATCTAAAGAACAGAAAGATTGGAAGATTTGCCTTTGAATTGATGGAATCTTGTTATGATACGTGGGCAAATTCTCCTACTGGTCTTGCACCAGAAACTTGGAGTTGGATTGATAAATCTCAGGATCTGGCTGTTTTCCCTGAAAGTATGAGAAGATCTATGTTAACCACAGGATTCCTTGCTCAAGATCCAGGATACGATCTTCGTCCAGGTAATAAAGGGAAGTTAAAGAATGTTTGTTTACGATTGTTTGCATATACATAGAAACCGTCGAAAGTTTATTCTATTTCTATCGAATGACAGGCAATAAAATTTATCAGGCAAGAAAAAAAAAAAAAATCTTTTTGTTTAAATTAATTTTTGTATTTGCAGGATAAAGCATGGGCTATATTTCAAGCTATTGAAAAGTATTGTAAGACTGCTTCAGGTTACACTCGTATTGCTGATGTTACAGATTCAAATAATGTTGGCCCTTTAGACTTTGAAGAAAGGTAATGAAAGAATTGCTGAGTAAAAAAAAAAAAAAAAAAAAAAAAAAAGAATATAGACTGACAAATTAAATTATAGTTACTTTTTTGCTGAGACATTGAAATATCTTTATTTGATATTCAGTGATCCAAACTATATTTCATTAGACGAATATGTATTTAACACTGAAGCCCATCCGTTTAAGCTAAACAAACCTATACGTCTTCAAGCAAGAATATTTAAATAATCCTATTTTATAAAGTGAGCAGACTTTTCTTTAATATGCAATAATGTATGTGTGTAACAATGGAAGAAGTTTGATCATTGTTTTATAAACATTGTGTATCACTGACGAAGTCGTTTCTTTTGCTTGTTCATCCTTCTTACCACGTTTTTTTTTTTTTTTTTTTTTTTTTTTTTTTTTTTTTTTTTTTTTTTTTTTCTTTCTTTTTCTGTGTATAAAAAAAAAAAAAAAGCGCAATGATGAATTCAAAGCCCTATACAAAAAAAAAACCAGTAGAAAGGACGAGTCAACTATGTACTTATGGGATGACTGCACCCACGG
Source organism: Rhizopus stolonifer B9770 (assembly GCA_000697035.1). Classification (NCBI taxonomy): domain Eukaryota; kingdom Fungi; phylum Mucoromycota; class Mucoromycetes; order Mucorales; family Rhizopodaceae; genus Rhizopus; species Rhizopus stolonifer. The sequence continues at coordinate 5,884 of JNDS01005196.1, forward strand.
AAGAAAACCTTATTATGCGTCAAACGCAAATTGATCGAATGAAAATGTTTCTCACTACCGCCAATCATGAATGGGAAACAAACAAGTCCATCAAACGATTTATTTTGCCCAACAGTGAAGCCATCAGCTGTGTGTTGTGGGACAATGTGTTTTTTATCTCAGGCACCGATATTGTTCGCTCTCTCACCTTTCGATTCCATGCTTTCGGAAGACCTGTCACGAATCCAAAGAAGTTTGAGGAAGGCATCTTTTCTGACTTGCGTAACTTGAAGCCTGGACATGACGCAAGACTAGAGGAACCCAAATCAGAATTATTGGATATGCTTTACAAGAACAATTGTATTCGCACTCAAAAGAAACAGAAAGTCTTTTACTGGCTCTCTGTACCTCACGATCGTCTCTTTTTGGATGCTTTGGAACGAGATTTGAAACGTGAAAAGATGGGTTTGGAATCTACAACTGAAGCTATCGTCCGACCTGCCACTTTACTCACTTTGGATTCTACTCAAGAGTTATTTGATGATCTTCGAAAAAATATGTCCAAGGCTTCTCCTTTAGGTAACAAGACATATACATACACAAGATATTAAGATTTTTTTTTTTTTTAGTTACGCCAAAGGGCGATCCATGGTCACCATTAGAAAATCAAGTGAAAAGATCACGCATTCATTCTTTGCCCGCCAAAATGGACAAGACAAGACATCCTTCTTATTTTACTCCTGCAGATTCAACTGTTAAACCCCAATTTATGCAAAGAGATTTTTTAGATCCCATCAATCAATTAGAGATTTCAAACTCCAAGGTCTCGCAATCCAAATCACTTGATTTAAAAAAGCAGAGAGCCTTGTTTGGTAATCTGAGCCTTTTGGATGGTTCTCCTAGTTATAAGCAACGTAGGAGACGCACCCTATCATCCACTCAATCATCACCCTCCACTTCTCCTTTGCATGCAGGACGTCGACATGGACATGAAAATTGTCATCACCCGACTCCTGTAAAGACAAACTTTAGTCGTGTTGCCTCTTTTGGTTCTCCTCCTCCCTTGAAGTCTTCTACAAAGAGTCGGTTGGCTATCGCTGCCTGTAAAGCTGGTTGGAATCCTACTCGACAAATCAATTGGTCTGAACCAGAAATGAAGCCCGCTCAACCCGTCGAGATTGACTGGCACCATCAACCAGTAGAGACCCAGTATAAGTCAGCAGAGATCCAATACAAGTCAGCAGAGATCCAATATAAGCCAGCAGAGATTCAATATAAGCCTGTGGAAATGACATGTAAGCCTGTGGAAATGACGTGTAAGCCAGTAGACATCAACTATAAGACTATGCACCAAGAAGCAGCAGTAGACGAGATGGATTGGCAAGAACCTGAGATCAAAAGTGAACCAATGCTTTGTTGCCCGATGCCAAGCAGCCAGCATAGCACATTTGAATTAGAAAAGGACAAAAGAGTAAAGGAAGAACCCTACGTAGACTATGGACAGTGTACTTTCCGCCAGGAACAACAGTGGGGAATACTTGGTTTTGACCCAATTGGTTATGATCAACCCATGTACGACCCTATCTTGTCAGCCACTTCATCCACCAATTCATTACAATACTATGATGACGATCTCTCATCTTCTACCGCATCCTCTCCTTCAGATACCTTTCATAACATGACACTCTTCTCGCCTTTCAAACCCATCCAAGAACAAGAAGATCAAGATTCATTATATTTTGACCAATACTATGCTTCTTACATTACACCCGACATGAATTTCGTTTTTGGCGCTTAAATCAACTCCTTATTTATTTGTTTTCTTTCTTTTTCTTCTCTCACTTTCACTCTTACCCACACTCTTTTTATTATTTTGCATCTCCTTTCTTATTGTTTTTATATGCTTTTATTATTATTATTGTTATTATATGAGGCCGTCTTTTTTATTATTATGATATGCCTTTCCCCCCTCCCCCTTTTTTTTTAACTCATTGTTTTATTTTATTGGCAGTATTTTTAATAAACTCTTATGATCATATGATTTTTTTTTTCAATCTTTTTCTTTCACTTTCAATGATCTATTTATTATTATTGTTTATTATTTTATTTACTCATCTTTTAGAGGCAAAGCACATAAAAACAAAGGTCGTTATCTTGGGAGCAGGTGCTTCTGGTATTTCTTCTGCTAAATTTCTTTCTGAATCCAATATACACGATTTTATTATCTTGGATGCTCAACCTTTTGTTGGTGGTAAGTTGAAAAAAAAAAAAAAAAAAAAAAAAAAAAACACACACACACACACACACACACATATATATATATATATACACACATTGTACGACTAAAACTTTCTTTTATGTAGGCAGAGTACAACATGTTGATTTCAATGGCAACAAAATAGAAATGGGTGCTAATTGGGTAATTGAAATCATATAGATTATTGAGTTAACGCTTTGTAGATTTACGGCAAAGGAACTAACCCGATTTATTTAATGGCTATTCAACATGACTTAATAACGGCTCCCAACGATAAAACAAATGTTGCCTTTTTTGATGATCACGGGTACCTGAATGATTCATCCGCGGACAAAAAAGTCTATCAGGAGTTTGAAGATGTCAAGGTGAAACTGGTCAAGTTTGCCGGTAAGCCAGTAACAAAAAAAAAAAAAAAAAAAAAAAAAAAAAAAACTATTAAACGATTTTTCCCTTAGAAAAAAGAATGAAGCTTGAACAAGTAGATCTTCCTAGTAGATCGGCTTTGCAGCTTGTCGGTTGGGTACCTGATACACCTTTGAAGGCAGCTGTCGAATATTTTAATATTGATTGGGAGTTTTCAGAACCAGCCGAGATTTGCTCTTTGGATTATGCTACAGGTGCTGCTGATGCCATCTCTGGTACTTATCCCTCGGGAAATGAATTTGTTGTAGATGAAAGGTAGTTCATCAATATCTCTCGCCTTGTCTTATTTTCTTTTTCTTTAGGGGATTTAACTACATCTTTAAAAGGGAAGCAGACTCTTTATTTTCGGCAAAGAATGACTCTCGCTTAATGCTAAGCACTCTGGTCAACAAAGTGATCTATTCAGCTGACAATGTCACTGTCATGACTGAAAACGGTGATGTCATTGAAGCAGATTACGCAATCTGTACCTTCTCGTAAGTCTCTTAAACACTCTCTCTTATCAATTTTTTTTTTCTAGCCTGGGTGTCTTACAAAGCAATCTAGTACAGTTTATCCCCGCTTTCCCAGAATGGAAAAGAGAAGCTCTACTTAGCTTTCATATGACGACTTACACAAAAATATTTTTAAAATTCAAACGAAAATTTTGGGACGATTGGCAGGTAAAAGCCACTTACTACAAACAATTGCTCACGCACACAAACACATATTCAGTTTGCTCTTTATGCAAATAACATTACACAATATGGCGGGTACTACACCGTCTGGCAAAATCTGAATGCCCCAGGCTATTTCTTTCAATCCACAAGCCAACCCATATTGATGGTCACAACCACTCATACCGAATCGCGTCGTATCGAACGTATGTCCAATATAGAAATCAAGCAAGAAATACAAAAGGTACTCGATCACATGTTCCCCTCTCAATCTGAACCTATTCAAGACATCATCCTCCCACGATGGCATCAACATCCTCTCTTTAGGGGATCTTATTCCAATTGGCCTATCGGTGCCTCTCAAAGACATCACACAAATATGCGCGCTCCTCTAAAAAACAGACTTTGGTTTGCGGGTGAGGCCATGTCGGCAGATTATTATGGTTTCTTACACGGTGCTTGGTTTGAAGGTCAATCTGTAGCAAAAGATATCGTTCAATGTTTACATGATGCTTGTCCGGATCATCCCATTTATGAACATGTCACTGGCTGTGATAATAATCCGATGAAATTCAACCGTGCTTCTTTTATCCCACGTTTCTTTCGTCAAAATGGATGATTATTTTACTTCTTTTAACACATACACACACACACACACACGTCACCTTTGGGATGTCTTTTGTTGGAGGAGATTTAATTTACTTTCTTTTTTTTTTTTTTTTTAATTTTTTTTTTTTTTTTTGCCCTTGAAATAAATAATAAAAAAAGACTTTTTTTTTTTGACTTTGCGTTCAAACATTCTCTGTCAGCCTCCCCCACTCTTTTGAAAAAAAAAAAAAAACAAAAAAATGTCATTCGCTACTAGAATGTGGGCACGTAAATTTGCTCAAGTAATACCAAGTCGAACCTTTCTTCGATCAGCATCTAAATTTCAACCTTTTCGTACCATGGCCACAGCTGCCAAAAATGAAGAATTCGATTTTCAAAAAACTACAATTACCGAGGATAAATCATTTGGTGGTAAATTACTATTGTTTTAAGGATTTTTTTTTTTTTTTTTTTTTTTTTTTTTTTTTTTTTTTTTTTTTAGTTTTTAGTTTTTAATTATTATTATTATTTTTTAAAAAATATATATATATATATATATATATAGTTGCTCATGACGATGAAGAAAGTCGATTAAGAAACTTTACTGTCAATTTCGGACCTCAACATCCAGCTGCACACGGTGTACTTCGTCTCATTCTCGAATTAAACGGAGAAGAAATCGTACGTGCAGATCCTCATATCGGTTTACTTCATCGCGGTACTGAAAAGTTGATTGAATACAAGACTTATCTTCAAGCCTTGCCCTATTTTGATCGTCTTGATTATGTATCGATGATGACCAACGAACAAGCCTATTCTATGGCCGTCGAAAAGCTCTTGAACATTGAAGTACCCGAACGTGCCAAATACATTCGTACCATGTTTGGTGAAATCACCCGTATCATGAACCACATCATGGCTGTCATGACACACGCGATGGATGTCGGTGCCTTGACACCCTTTTTGTGGATGTTTGAAGAACGTGAGAAGTTGATGGAATTTTATGAACGTGTATCCGGGGCTCGTATGCACGCTGCCTATGTGCGTCCGGGTGGTGTCTCTCTTGACATCCCTCATGGCTTGTTGAAGGATATCGATGACTGGGCTGCTCAATTCGGTGATCGTATTGATGAAATCGAAGAACTCTTGTCCGCCAATCGCATCTGGCAAATTCGTACTCGCGATGTAGGTGTCGTCACTGCTCAAGAAGCCGAAGACTGGAGTTTCTCTGGTGTGCTCTGTCGTGGTTCAGGTATCCAATGGGATATTCGCAAGTCGGCTCCCTATGATGCTTACGATCAAGTCGAATTCGATGTCCCCATTGGTCAAAACGGTGATTGTTACGATCGTTACTTGTGTCGTATGGAAGAAATGCGTCAATCGCTTCGTATCATTCACCAATGTTCCAACCAGATGCCCGAGGGTGTGATCAAGACTGATGATTGGAAGATCACTCCTCCTCCTCGTGCTGCCATGAAGGAAAACATGGAAGCCTTGATCCATCACTTCAAGTTGTACTCTGAAGGCTATTCGGTTCCCGCTGGTGATACTTATACTGCTATCGAGGCTCCCAAGGGTGAATTTGGTGTCTATTTGGTTTCTGACGGTTCAAACAGACCTTACAGATGTAAGATTAGAGCTCCTGGTTTCACTCATCTTCAAGGTTCCGATTTCATGTCTCGTAACCATTTGCTTCCTGATATGGTCACCATCATTGGTACTATGGTAAGTTATATACTATATAAAAAAAAAAAAAAAATAGCTATGAAATTAACTCGTAAAATAATAGGATATTGTGTTTGGTGAAGTGGACCGATAATCATTTAATAATAGAACGTACACAACTCATAAAAAGACACACACATATATTTGAATGTTTGAATGCTTGATATATTTTTTATTTCCTGAATTAGAGAATATAATCCAATTCATTGCGTTGATAAAAGTTGCGTTCGTCGTTTTCCAAACGGGGATAATAAGGTACCAGGGCATCTTGACTACCAATGTACAACGTATTATAGATCTTCCAGTAAACCTCACGTACTTTTCGTGCAGGATGGAATAATCCTTGGAGCGTGTATTGTAAAATAGTAGAAGGTCCAAGTGCAACACGGAGACCCTCAATGGCTTCCATAACAGCATTGATAACATGTGGACTAAAAAAAAAAATATTAATAAAGTCTTACATTTCTTTTTTTCTTCTTCTTATTCTTCTGTACCTTGTTTCAAAGATATTGGGCCAAATATAGTTGAGCAAGTGCTGAAGTGGTTCTTCACATCCTAAACCAACAACACCCAAAGCCATATGCTTAATCGTTGTACATGCAGTCTGTCTGTGTACAAGATCACGATCCATTAACGCATCTTCCAAAAGAGGTGCAACTGCGTTTATATAATCTTTACCCATCTCTCCAACATATTCGAAAATAAATGATAAAGACTTCAACACACCGTTCTGCACATTGAGTTCAGGTACTCGGTATTCATTCATCAAAGCAGGTAAAACTGTAAATGGCGCACACGTTTCAGCTACAATAGCAATAGCCACAGTTGTACACACACGGTTCTGACGTTCTTGGACCTTCAAATTGTTTAACAGTGTGGCTAGGACATCCTGAGGACCAATAGCCTTGGCAATATAACCAAATGTGTTAACAGACGCACGACGAATACCCCTCTTGTGCGCCTTCAAAAGATCAAGAAGTTCGAAGCAAACACGCATCCATTCTCGAGCAGACACATATTCTGCACCACGATCAGCAATACGACCCACCAAATCAATACAGTTTTCTTGTACCTTTTCATGTCGGTTACGCAAAATGGGAGTCAAACGGGGCAAAAGATCCTTAATGGGTGGTGTCATACTGGCCATACCAATCACATTCACAATACTCTTCAAAGCTCCAAGAATAGAACCCAAGACCTCAGGATATTCTTCACCGAGATATTCATAAAGAATTTGTCCAAGTTGGCTCATTAACTTTTCTTCACCACAACTCTTCATCACAACAGCAATACGGGAAATCAAATCGGCTGCTTGTTGACGGACCTTGGCTGATTTGTTGTTTAAACGCCATAAGATGGTATAACATATTTGTTGAAGATAGGGCTTGATACGCATACCAAGAGCATTTACAACTGTACCAAAACCATTCAACATGATCACATCTTCTACTGTTTGTTCTTGGAAGGCATAAAGAATACCATCAATCAACAATTCTTCCAAACGAGGATCGATATCGGCCGCTCCTAAGCTAGCAACCACCTTTTCAATGGTCTCCATAACCATCTTACGGTAGGGTTCACTCTCATCCTTCAAGTCGTTCACAATACGGCTAGAGATTTCAGAAACACCCACTTTGTTGGCCAATTCGACTGTAGTCTCTACCACTTGCTTGTAGTTACGACGATCAAGCGCCATACGACGAACCCAAAAGTGTCTAAAGAATTCTGGTAAGATTTCTTCTTTGATATAGCCAGGCATTACACCGTCTGTAGCCGCACATTGCTTCACAACTTTCAACACAATCTTCTTCATCTCTTCATCGGGCGATTGGAACTCACGGATCAAGATAACCATCACTTCCTTGGTATAGTAGTTGGCATACTCGTCATCCATCAAAGGAATAATGTAACCAATGGCCTTCAAAAAGGCCGCTAAACCCTTACCACGGTGTTTACGAATACCAGTCCAAAGAGGCTTGAGTACAGAGTCAAAGGATTCAATACCATAAGGTGCAGCAGCTTCAGCCAAGGCAGCAATGGCCAAAGCAGTAATCGTTCGAACCTTTTGTTGTTCATCTTCCAAACCATGTCCGATGGTTTCAACCAAGTTTTTGAGATGGGGCAAGACAGCACAACCCATCAAGATCGCAGTCTGTTGAACAATCTTGATACCTGTATGGCGAGCCTGCCACGACTTTTTGGATTTACAGACAGCCTTCAAGAAGGGCAAAAGTGCAGAAATACCAAGCGCAGAAGCCACAACAGAGAAGGCACGAGCAGTAGTGTTACGAACATATTCATCTACATGGTCAATATCTGGACGCATGGTGGTAATCATCGTAGGAAGACCGGCAGCCTTGGATAGGTTGGAAATAATCTCACGACCTTCTACACGAGCATAATAATCTTCATCAATCAAAAGAGGTTCAATAACAACAAGGATCTTGTGTACAAAAGGTCGAACCAAATCATCTAACTTGTAAAGAATACGATCAATCACCTTTACCAACAAGTGTCGTTCTTGATCTTCTAAGGTAGGTGACATCAACAAGGGCAAAATCTGGTTAAAGAGTGGTCCGGGTCCGAAGTCGCGAGCCTTGTCTGTGATGTGACGGAGTGCACCTTTACGCATAGGAGGAGTACCGTTCTTGATCTTCAATAACAATCGCATAATCTTTCTTTCCATCAATTCTTCAACGGACATAACATCTTCATTCTTATCGTCCAAAAGTTTACCAAAGTGTTGCATGTCTTCTTCCTTAAAAAAGGGAAGCTGGCCTACACCGGGGATTTCTTGAGGAAGTTCAAGAGCAATAGGAGCTCTCGTTTCATCTTGCATCACAAATCCATTATCGCCCATTGGAGTAGGTGTAGCAGTCAATTTACGAGCAGGTGTACGGATAGGCTCGTATCCAGCAGGTGGCTCCAAGATCTTATAACCAGTGGTGGGGAACATGGCATCCAATTCTTCGTCAGACAAAGGTCGGTTACGCACATCCAATTCTCTCTCCCAACGTAAGGCGTTCGAGGCTTCAGGTGTCATATACATTTGGCTAGGTGTAGGTGTCATCATACCCATACCACCGACAGGTGTTGAGCTCACACCACCTGCGACAGGTGTAGCATCCCATCTCGAGCGCTTGGGTGTTCCTTTGGGCGTAGCTTCCACATCATCCCATTCAGACTTGCGCAAAGGTGTGGCGTCACCATCAACAGGCCGAGAAGGTGTGGCGTCCCAGCGAGAACGCTTGGAGCTTCCGGCAACAGGTGTAGCGTCGGGTTGTACGACAGGTGTGGCGACATCCCATCTTCTTCTTTTTTTGGTTGACTCAGTCGAATCGGCCCTGACACCGCTCTCTGCCTCCTCCTTTTTCTTTTGAGCAATGGCGGCCAACACTCGCTGCTCTTCTCTCTGAAGTTCAGCTTCGCGTGCCACTTCAGAGTATGATCGTGATTCACCATCTGTTTCTCCTCCAAAGGCATCTTTACGACTGGGTGACAACATACGGTTGAATCTTCGTTGTTGGTATTCATTTTGTCTTCCGGCAATGGTACGTTCGCGCATAGAGTCAGCAAAGGGATCGTGTGCATCGGCTCCTTCCACTGCTTCTGATAAAAATTCTTTAGAAGCTGTGTATGAGTTTAATCGTCGATTAGTTTCTTGATAAAGTTCGTCGTCTTCCTCCTCATTGGCAGGTAGAGATGTTGCATACCCTTCATATTTGTTGGTTGTGTAAAATTCGGTGTCGTATGAAACGCCAGACATACTCGCATGTTTTTCATTGTGAAGAACTGCTTGACTGATGTCTTCGTCAGTAATCATCTTGCGTTTAGCTTGGGCAGCTTTAATTTCTTTTTCGACGTCTGCGTTGTTGAAATGAGTAAATATTTCATTTAAAAAATCTTTGTGATCTTTACCGTCAGACATTTGTGTTATTTTTTTTTTTTGTGTGCTTAATTGAATGAAAAAGAAGGTTTTTTTTTTCCTACCGCAGCGCCTTATTTTTCTCTCACTCACTCACTTTCGTTTTTTGCACTCAGAAATTTTAGTGACGTAGTATAATTGAATATCCGCTCAACGACCTTATGAAGGGGTAGAAATCACCTAAAAATTTGATATTTCGGCACTGAAGACAGTCTTACAATTCTTTAACAGAAAATCACCCCTCACTCTTTACAATAATGACTGCATCGAACGATTGTCTCTTGGATTCTGCAAAGACAGCTGCCGCTTCTGGTGGTGTTGGTCTTGTTGTATCTGCAATGCAAAACACCATTCAAAAGCACCATTCAGGTGCTCGAGGTGTCATTACTAGAACCGGTGGAACCATTGCTTTTTTCGGTAAACAAGTTTTTAAATTTTTAATGGAACTGGAAGACTAACAATTCGCGCTCTCCCTCTATATATAGCTGCTATGGGTGGTATTTTCACTCTTGGTGAATGTGTAGCAAAAGATATCCGTAAAGAAGACGATGCCATTAACGCTGGTATTGGTGGTTGTGCAGCTGGTTTCTTGGCTGGTGTTAGAAGTAAGAGAGAGAGAGAGAGAGAGAGAGAAAATACAGATTTTTTTCTGACAAAGGTTTCTCATGATTTTGTATGAAATAGCTCATTCATTTGGAAAAATGGCTCTCGGATGTGCAGCTATTGGAGGTACAATGTATACTTATGAAGCTTCAGGACAATTGAAGGGACATTTTGCCAACAAAACTAGAGAAGAGAAAAAGGAACATGAAAAGGCTTTCTTTAAATAAAGAGCGAAGAAGAAACATAATTTTTGCGACCCCCCCCCCCTTTTTTTTTGTAATAAAGAAAAAAAAATTGATTTTAAGACATTTATTTTGTTATATGCTGCAAATATCCAGCTTTAATTAACGCCTCTACATCTGTTCTACGTACGTATTCGTGATTCCCTTTAAGTAAATTCAACCCACCGTATTCGGTATCAATTCTACCCGTATCACGAAGTACACGGACTTCAATAAACAAATCTTTGGGAGGATCCAAACCCGCACCACCATTATGACCCAAATCAATATCCGAAAAGCTTTGTTTGTAGGTGTCCACTAGTTCTCGATAGTCACGAAGGAATTGGTGTTCGGTGGGACCTAAGCTCGTTGTGATTTCTCTTTGGTGTACTGATTCTAAACCAACGTTCCAGTAGAGCTCTTTGAGTTTGTTGATGCGATGTCGATGATAAGCAAACAAAACTCGTTTGTTTCTTTTGATAGTCAAATGGTATAGCATGACTTGTGATATTTTGCTTGGGTTTTGAGAAGCAGTGGGATCGGGGTCGGGATCGGCTGTCATTTGCTCTACTGTTGTTTTTGCTTGATTAAAAAGTACACGAATTTCTTTGCACAATGCTTGGACTAATTTGTCATTGTATGATGAAACTAATAAATCAGAGGTACGTTTAGCTTCTTTTGCGAGTTTATATGCTGATTCTCCTAATGTTGCCATATGCTAATATGATACTATTTACATGTATAAGAAAAAAAAAAAAAAAAAATACGTTTAGGAATCTACAAAAATAAGGAGTGGCTTTGAAGCAAGAATATGGACTCAAACATCTTCGAACTTTTTTTTTTATTATTTACACATCCTGTGTTTTCAATGTTTTTGATATAGCGACTACAACCTCTTTTAGTCTTTCCAGTAAATCTTTGCTTGGGAAGCTGTCGTCTTCCAATTTGGCCCATATCATAGAGAGCACATCATTGACGATCTTTTCGCGAATATCCAGGGTAAACGAATCTAAACAGTCAAACAAGGTGATTTCAATCAACTGTTCCCATGTCTCAAGACAACGTAAAAGGCTAGAAGCAACCTGGCGAGCCCTGTTTTGAGCCATCAACGATTGGAGGATTTGACCCATTTCTTGTTCTACCGCCGTGTTTTCTTCTTGATTCATTGTCTCGACTATATTCTTTTGAGTATGACGAAGGTACTTGTAGACGCTTCGAATATCATATAAATGCGTGTCTTTTGCTTCGTAATCTTTGGCGTTGAAGCCTTTATAATAATTTGCTTCAACAGGGTCAGAACAAAGTTGGCTGTCGACCCAAATGAATTCGAGTGAATTAATAAATTCGAGCAAGTTCCACTTCGGTTGTTGATAATCCGCATTCATTTGAAGATTCATCGAACGCATAAGTTCGCTCAAGCCAGTTTCAGAATTAACTGAGTTATCAGCGGTGGTGTGTTTATAGCCATAGAGTAGATCCAAAAGAGGCGCGGTACCTGTTGCCTTACGGATATGAAGTTCAAGCGTGATCAGCTTTAATAGCCATGTGCGTTGATCCAGAGTAGACTTCAGAGTGATAAAGTCGGTTTGAACTTCATTTCTTGTCATGGACTTGACTACACCTGAAAAGCAGGGCTCCAGTTCAATCAAATGATCTTCTATTCTAGGTGAAATAGCCTTCAATCGGTTCAGCAAAAAGTTGTCCCCGTTTGTGCGCAGGTAATGTAAAGTGGCAGTCGACGTGGTCTTTTTGCAGCAGAGATGATAGAGTAATTGATAACACTTTTCGGCCAATAAAGGATGAATGCGGACAACAAATGCGTCGTCTTCTCGAAGCTCTTGATCATCACTAGCACGTAGCATGTTCAAAATTGAAAACAAACAGGCCAACTGAGGATTTTGTTCAATTGATGTAGGAATAGACTTGTATTGAGCGCCCCTGGAAACGATTTCTGATACATCATATCCAAGTAGAAATTCGGCGAGATTAGGCGATTTTCTGTCATCTTGCATACACGAGAGAATCATATCCAAAATAGCAATACGTGTTGAAGGTGATTTGTAAGCAATTTTAGCAACATTTTCTTCTTCATAATTGTAGTCGGGTCCCAAGGTCTTTTCTGCAAGCCAAAATGGAATTGTATCAATGTCATACTTGTAGTTATCATAACTGATAATTTCTGTGCTCTCGATTTCTAAGCGCTCACTAAATCCAAGTATGATCGAGACAGATTCATTACTGGCAATCAATGCGCTCGGAAGTTGAGTACCAAGACCACCCATAGGCAAATTTATGTGGTTTGGGAAGTACAAATTTTCTGGATTTGCTCCGGGTTCCATAGCCAATGCACTTAATATAGCAACACTCAAAGCAGACAACTCTTCATGTTCTTCAGCATTAACCAAAAGCGCTATTTGAGAAATGACTTGTGGACGAAATAACATGTGCTTTCCTACTGATGCCAGGACAGAAGGTATTTCTGGAAAGGCACATTTGAACAATTTGAATTCTCCAGTTGGAAGCTTTTCAGAGCATTGAGCCAATTGGGGTATAAACAAATTGGTAAATACGTTTTGAGTAGCTATAGCCTTGTGAATAATACGCAAGCAGCGAGTAAGCGATCTTTGAAGATAAAAACTTTTTTTGTTCTTTGCTTTGAAAGCTTCAGACATCTCCTCTCTACCAATACCAATAATCCTGAACATTTCATCTATAAGAGAACTACCAGAAAGGATACGCACCATAATATCAAATCCAGGATGAGTTACATATGGAAGCAGTACACTAGCCATGTCCGTATGTTGGTATGGTTTATGTTCAGGAGCACGAACATTCTGTAAAAACTTCAAGAAACCACTTGTATCAATACTCGTCTCGGTTGATTTCTTTACTAATCTGTTGATATGATCACTGATTTCTTCCAAGTTGAAGGACATGATGCTGTTTTCTATAATCTTTAAGCATGCGTCAGCAAGTTGCCATTTGCCGTCAGGGTTTGAGAATTGCAAATTGTTCATATTCAAAAAGATGTGGTCGATCACTAAGGAGAGATAAGGTGATGCTCCAGGTGAGCGATGGTCGCTTCCTAAGAAAGGTGGAATGGATTGTTCAGGTGCAGAAAATCCGGATATGAGTGCGTCTTTTTCACTTTGTTTGTGGATAATAGATGCCATCAACTTTAACATTGCTAGCGTCTTTGCGTACTTTTTCTCGTTCTTTTCAGTATTGAATTGTGTCAAAAATCCAGATGACTGGTCAGGTAATAGGATGCGCATTGTTGGAGCTGGGCCTGGGACTACAACGGGAGTGGGTTTGTTGATATTTGAAGGGTCTGATAAACCTTTAAGAAAGTTTGCTTCTGAAGTATTTACAGCAGGAAGAAGATTCTTTCTTGGTATTATCTTGTTTGCTGAAATAAAGTCAGATCCATCTAAACTATTCCAAACTTGAAAGGAAATAGTTTTGCCGATTCCATTGATTCCTCCACCCCAGGACGAACAGAAAGCAGTAAGGAGACTGTAAAGGTGGATGCGTAAGTTTACCGAGGTTGGGCAACTAATCATGTTGATGATGGATTCATGCGTTCTAAATAAAGTCTCATTCCAAATTTCCGCTCTTGCAATGGGTGAGTACTGCACAACTTGCTCACAAAGATATATAAGTTTACACAACACCTCTTCTTCTGTCTCTGGTATCGTAGGACATTCGTTGTCTGGCCATGCTTTATGAATACTCTTAGAGTAAAATTGAAGAGTAGCAAAGAGTTTTCCCCAAGAGAATAAGTGACTTCTGCCTATATCGGGTTTTACTGTTCCCATAGACAAAACCTCATATGCATGAGAAGCGCATTGATCTCCAGTAGATATTGACCCCAAGACATCAAATGCAGCCCGGATAGTTCCAACAACCTTGATATCCAATGTCCATTTAATAAAGGCAAAAAGACCATCTTTTCGTGTCCAATACTTGTTGCCTGTATTGGGCCGGTTTCGGTAAATAGTAGCAAGTAAAGTCAAAAATTCTTCAAGATGTTTGCTCTTTTTCTCTTCATCCTTAATATATCCAGAATCTACCGTTGTGGGGTATTCTACTTGATATATAGAGTCTTCTTCATCTGTTTTCAACTGGTGCAGCAATGAAGACATCTTTAAAATAAATGTTTCTGCCAAAACCTCTACTTCGTACTCTACGGAAGATTGAAAATCACTTGTGATATTGGCGTGGAACTTTGTGTAGTTATTAGGATCAACTGTCAAACCATCAATGACCATAACTGATTCAGCATTTTCCTTTACTCGGCTGGTAATAGGTTTCATGTTTCCGTTCTCTTGTTTAAAATGCAACAGATATTCATTCAAAAATCCAAAGGCATCCAGTGCAATACCCTCCTTTGCCATCAATGTTGTTGTTTGTTCACTGATCTTGAAATTGCCGCGATTAGTAATATCTGATCTTCTGACGTTAAAAAGGGCCCATTGGATCAACACCACACCCTTCACACCCTCCACTTTCCACTCTTTTGTTTTGATGGCATCATCAATCTTTTTCAAGGTGTCATCTTTCGTGGAAATATCTGTTCCATAATGAGTTTGGTTAGGGTTTAGCCATTGTGGAGAAATAGCAGCTAAGAGTACAGTCAGTAAATAGGGTGATATAGGATCCAGCAAATTGGTAGTTTGGGTCAGAGTGATCAAAGTCAAAACATCTGCCTCTGGTAACCAAAAGAAGGTTGCAATATGATACAAAAGTTGAGTAAGAGAAATCCTTTCCTCTTTCAATTGGTCAATGCGCAGGTCAATTGTATCTTCCCTAAGTTTGGGTTCTCCAGCTTGTTGGAATTGCTGCTGCTGCTGAAACTGTTGTTGCTGTTGATACTGCTGTTGCTGTTCTTGTTGGGAAGCATTTTTGATGATGAGCTTGATATTTGCATTCAAGTCGCTTAATGATTTCAAAATCTTGCTAATAAATCCTTTATCATCTCTCAAGCAGATAGTTATCATGTATTCCAAAAACGCACTGCGAATATGCTTGTCTACTTGATCGTCTTTGATGCTTTCAAAAATAGTGTTCAAAATTGATAAAACATAGCCTCTTTCAGCGTGATATAAATAAACAGCAGTATCAAGAGCGGAAGAAAAGGTTGTACGAGATTGACGCGTTCCTTCGAGTAACAGTCTTGAGCTTTCATACTCTTCGAGGTTAAGTTGGTCTGATAAGAAAATCGTTTCGGTTGCAAATTCTTTATTTATTTTGTACTCTTGGCTGTCAATGAACGTTTTGCCTGTTAATTGTAGTCAGTAAACAACTTTGCACAATGAATACTCCTTTTTTTTTTTTGTTTATACCATTTTGAATTGTTGATCTATGTTCAGCATTTTTGGGCAAATCGTCTAATAAATTAACCAAAGTTTGTTTGTGATCTTGCAAAAAATTCTCCAAGCGTATGGCAGCTTGCGAAGGTGCTCGTCTCGCTTCGCAAATCGCGTTAAGTAATGTACGTAATTCCACTGCTTTTGTTGATTGCATTCTTTTTTAAATGGCTTTATTCGTTTGAAATCCAAGTGGTGTTCCTGTTTTTCTTCAGCAGAATGTAGAATTAAAAGGCAAGGAAAATAAATAAAAAAAAAAATGCAAAAAAAAAAAATTTACAAGTAACGCTGAACCATATTATTTTTCCAAAAATTCGAGTAGCAATCAAAATCTCCAAAGTTCGTTAACATTTTGAAAAAGAAACAACAGACATTTGTACTTTTTTGAGGTCAAGAATTCTCAAAACAATTGGATAAACTCATTAAAAATTAGAAACTGACCGAGATAATTATTCAAATGTCTTATTTTTTTCACATCCTAGGACTGTAGTATGTCTTTATGAAACTTTTTTAGTATTTGCATTATTGCTACTTCCCATCAAAAAAGTGTCATCAACGTTCAATAATTTAACAAGTTTTTTTTTGTCCCAACTTTTTCAGTGACTTAGAATATGAACGACATTAGTAATACCTTTGTATCCATATTGAATATCAATGTGTTATGAATTGATTAAATAGCTATGGTTGGGGCATCTAAAATGAAATGCATGTGCTATTTAAACTAATGTTAAAAGACAAAGAATGCTTGTCACTTATCTATAGCTAAAAAAATCTGAATATCAAGGATTCTGTATTATATTTAAATCTTTATTAAGACTGTGATACGAAAGATATGGGTTAAACAAGATGGGAAATTAAGATTTTATGCTGAATTCGCTGCTTAAAAAAAAAAAAGAAATTGAGATGAGGTAGTAAATTGGTCATATTTTTTCGTTTCTTTTTCTTTTCTTTTCTTTTCATAAACAAAAAATGGATTCTTTACAAGTCCATGACTCCTCCAACTCTAAACGAAGATTACATTCAAACACAGTAACAGGCGCTCGTCCACCTGCTTTAGATATTAGCCTTGCGCGACCTACAAATGTTAGAAGAAACTCAGAAGGTTCACCTCGAGTACCGCCAATTGAAATTATGGAACCAACACCTATTGAGCCTTCAGAAGGTCATCAGCTTGAAGGATTTCATGAAAAAGAAATAAGACCAGCGTCTACTGATTACTCACAAGTTTACGGCCCTAATTCTACTTTTAAAGCTGAGCCCAAGACAGCCATTGATAACAGTTCAGCCATGAGCTCATTAGACTCAGGCTCAAAGAAAAAGTCTCGGTCCCGCGCTTCCAGTATGACTTCCAATTTGATAAACGAAATTAAAGAAAATCCGACTATCCAAAAGGTTGCTAGTAAAATAAAAAGCAGACAAAGTTGGGAGGAGGCAAGTGTTGAGAAAAGTTCAATAACCGGTAGTCAATCGTTCATTGCTCCCAGTAGTACTAGCACATATGATTTAGCTAGCAGCAAACGTAACCAAGATTTTCATGCACTATTTCGAAGTGTACCAGAAGAGGATTCACTCATCGAAGGTAATTAAGCAAAAAGAAGGACCCTGATTTGATTTAACATTTTTTACTTTCAAAAGATTATGGGTGTGCTTTACAAAAGGAAATCCTACTACAAGGTCGCATTTATGTATCTGAAACTTATCTATGCTTTAATGCAAATATATTTGGCTGGGTGACTAATGTAAGAAACATACCGTTGTAACCTTTCTTACTCTTCGTACTAGCTTGTCATTGCCTTTGCAGATATTACAAACATTGAAAAAAAGGCAACAGCATACTTCATCCCTAATGCTATTCAAATATCAACAGATAGCGCCAAGGTAAAAGTCTAGACACACAGTTGGCAGTTCGATTGAAACATTTGCTCTTGCATAGTATTTTTTTGCTTCATTTTTATCTAGAGATCAAGCGTACGATCTCATTGTTGAAATTTGGCATAATTGTAGACCTGATCTTTTTCCACCTAAAAAAAATAGTATTCATTCTCCTAGTGAGAACGAATTGTCAGAAGAAGATGACTCGGATTATGACACCGATGAATCATTTGAGGACGACGGCAATGATGAAGAGGGTATATACATTGGAAACCAGAAAAAAAAAAGGGGGGGGGGGGGGGAACCTGGATATTAATTTGTTCAATTAGTAACAACAAGAGATATAAAGACGACCGAAGGTGCAAGTCAACGGGACATATCCGAATCCCCACAGCCATCCGTTCAATCAAATAAGACAAACGAAAAATCTCATAGAAGCGTAGAAAGCAGTCCGAAGAAACCTAATGCAGAGTTACCTACTCAGAAACACGAAAAAACTAATTGCGCCTGTGAAAGTCACTATCCTAATGTTGTTCTTGATATTGTGTATAATGGGTCACTCGAAAAGATATACAAGTTGTTGTTTCAAGATGATTTTCTCGAAAGTTTCTTACTTGAAGATCAAAAGAGTACAGGTATGTTGAGGATTTTGATATAGTTTAAGCAGGAGTTAAAGGAAAGTCTTGTAGAGTTGTCGATAGGTCAATGGAAACCTGGAGAAGGAGATGTAAAGAGTGTTAGAGAGCTGTCTTACATTAAGCCTTTGAATAATTCTTTGGGTCCAAAATCCACGAAATGTTATTTGACGCAAGAAGTTATTCATGAAGATTTTGACGATTATATCACAGTATTGAATGTAACAAATACACCTGATGTACCTTCTGGTAGTGCGTTTAGTTGCAAGACGTGTACATGTTTCACTTGGGCAGGAAAACAAAAAGTTCGAGTTTTAGTTACCGTGTCAGTGGAATTTACAAAATCCTCATGGTTAAAATGTAAGTGATAATGTTTTTTCACTTTTTTTTTTTGCTAACATTTTTTTTTTTTTTTTTTTTTTTTTTTGCAGCGACTATTGAAAAAGCGAGTATAGAAGGACAGCAAACATATTACAAAGAGCTGGATGCTGCTCTTTGTGCTTACTTCAAAGAACATCCATCTGAATTTGGTGGTTACGAAAACAAAACGGATGAAAAAAAGAAAAGACGAAAGCAAAGAGGCCATAAATCATCAAAGTCCACCACAAGGAGAGAAAAAACAAATAACGATAGCCCACAGCAACGAACACCTCAAACCCTTGTACAAAATGTGTTGGGTAGATTGACGAACGTTTTTCAATCATCCAATCTAAATCATTTAACTTTATTTTGCTTGTTTGCTATGGTGATCGTTAATATATTTATTGCTAGAAAGATGTCCTTTATCGAACAACAGCTGGGTGAATTATGCCACCATATACCAGGACAAAAACCATCACTCTTAAACAAACAACCGCATATTCCTACTGGAAAACGTAATTACGATTCAAAAGAAGAGCAATCGCTTTGGGATTTGCTGAATCGTCTGGATCCTGACAAGCCCGTTGTGAAAAAAGTATCTTATGAAGGAGCTAAAAAATCAGAAAGAAAGGAGGACAAATGGGACGAGGATTTGTATTTATCAAAAGCAACTAAAGATAGACTAGACAAGCACATAAACGAACTAAGTGATATGATACAAGATGCAGGCAACAATCTGAAGGGTGTCACAGAATCCATTCAATTACAAAAACAGAGGATCAACAAAAAATAAGCTTATGTACAAATAAACGCAAGTGTTTTAAATAAATATTTATTTCGCCAGAGAACAAATTTATTTTTTGCCAGAATTTCTAGCTTCCTTTTCGAGGTTTTCTTTAAAGGCCTTCATGAACTCTTGACTTGTTCGTGTGCCTAATAATTTTAGTATACAAAAAAAGAAATTCCACGAAATTACCTTTATTTGTAACATTAGAAACGTGGTGATGTGTTTTAGCCGCCATGCGGTTAAACAAGGGGCTGGCCAAGAGACGTTCAGTTATGAAAGAAGAGAACCAAAAGTTAACAATCTTTTGAAACATTTTGTATGGAAGACTTTCAAGAAAGAAAGAGAGAAAAAAATTGGAAATCCATCTCTTTGCGGACTTGGTTTACCCGAAGCTTCTGGAAGAACAAAAATGCATAAAATAAAAATAGAGTTTGTGCAAATAAAAATTGATTTAGGAATAATGTGAAACTCTATACACTTTTCATCTTTGAACGGATAACCATGCTTTTGCTGTCGAGGTTTTGGTTGAGTTTATTTACTATGGGCCAATTAATAGTTTGATTGTTCAAAAAAGACATTTGTTTATAACCTCCTGTGAAACAAGCAAAATTGCAAAATTATGTTTAATTGGGTTTAAATACACTATTGTATTTATTGAAATAAACTACTGTTACCTCTATCAAGCATCACGCCCTCTGTAAAAAATTGTTTTTCTTGCTTATTAAGCACCACTGAAATTTTGACAAACGTCGGATGTCAAAAATATCAGACATCTCAAATATTATAAATCCCTGTGTTTTTTTGATTTTTTTTTCTCTTCCTTTTCTTTATTTTTTTTAATAATCAAACATGGTATCAAAAGTATTTACATTATTTGGAATGAATGTGGTGAGCAACGACCTATCTTCTGAGGAACAAAAAAAGGATAACACACACCCAACAACGGTTAAGGAATATGTTGAATTTTTAAAAAAACAAGTTCATGCACCCAGCGCAGTAACACCAATGTTAGTTCCTGATAATCATATCAAAATTCAGTGCCAAGTACGTGCACGTATTCCTACAACCGAAGGAGGAGAAATGTATCTTTATCTTTACAAAAATAACCAAGATACTAAGGAACATTTGGCTATTGTATATGGCGATGATATACGTTCTCAATCGTTAGACACGACTTGGGAAAATGAAACTGTGATGAACCGTATTGTGAGAGGCGCTTACTATGGAAGATTGGAAGAAGTTGTATCAGACGAATGTCGTTCTTTGACACTGACAAAAGATCAAGAAGCTTATCTGGAAGAGCAACAAGCAAAAGCCAAATCAGAATGGAAACTCTCTACTGAAGCACCACTGGTTCGTATTCATTCAGAATGCTTTACTGGGGAAACGGTTCATTCAGCTCGATGTGATTGCGGTGAGCAACTGGACAGTGCTATGGACCAAATGCAAGCAGCGGGGAGAGGTGTGATTGTATATTTAAGACAAGAAGGAAGAGGAATTGGACTCTTAGAGAAATTAAAGTAAGAGAAAGAAATAGAAAGAGTTTGATTATATTAGCTTACATAAATTTTCCATTATTTAGAGCATACAACTTACAAGATCTTGGACATGACACTGTTGCAGCCAACGTTTTATTACAGCATCCAGCTGACGGTAGAACCTATGGGATTGCAAATGCTATATTAAAGGATCTTCAATTGAAACAAGTGGACTTATTGACAAACAATCCAGACAAAATTAGTCAATTAGAATCCTTTGGTTCTGTTAAGGTTGTCCAACGACGTCCCATGATACCAAGATCCTGGTCAACCCCAGCACTCGACGACGGGACAAACAGCTGTATGCCCTCACCCTCACTCTCTCATCTTCGTAACGAAATCAATGATATTGGCATATCCTCTTCTCCGCTGTCTTCAGGCACATCTACCCCGAGAAACGAGCTTGACAAATACTTGGCCGTAAAAGTTAAAAAAATGGGTCATATTCTAGATCTACCAGAATTCCAATAAAGACAGTTCAAAAAATCTCGTGGCTTGAAAGTGACAGCTTTTTTTCAAGTGTCAAAAGAAACCTAAATTGCTCTTTTTTTTTTTTTTTCTTTTTCATAAAAAAAGATGGTTCCCAAAAGTAGGACACAGATATATGTAAACCTTTATTGTACATTTAAGCTCATATTATACTGTTATCAATAGAAAGATTAAGTAAAAGAAAGCGTTTGGGACACAAATACAGAATTGCTGGAAGAATAAAGGATCATCAAAGAAAGGAACGCAGAGGCGAAATTAAGATGAAGGGCAACAGAAGTAAGCGATTGTGCTTTATAATGTCGACATTCGGCCTAACATGATTTGATAGAATCAAAGAAAGATCCTGGAATACCCAACAATTGGCCATTCAAAGAAGAACTTTTGAATGAAGTCGAAAAGCAACGACAAGATGCTGAAGAGGAAAAGAAAAGACAAAGAGAGTTGACTATACAGAAAAGAGCCGCAGCTAAGAAGGCATCTAAAAAGGAAAAAACTAAAAAAGAAACTATTGAAAACGACGTGGAGGAAGAGGAGGAGTCTGAAGAGGAAAAATAGTTTTAATTTAAAGAGGGCACATTCATTTGTAAATAAAAAATTTCTTTTCTTGTTCTTTACATCTATTGAACAAAAAATTCTAAACTTACTACTCTTTTGTATTTATTTACAGTCTTTTTTATCATCTTCGGAGGACCAACCAGGACCACATGTGCAGAATGTAGTCGTAAGCTCAGTTACTTCTTCCGATATACGTTGCACTTCCTGTTTCATGATCGTTGTCATACATTCGCCCTTTCTGTATCCGTCTAGTCTATCTTGTAATTCTTTAGGTAATGATGTATATAGCATTCGAGGCGATCCTAGTACAAACAATGTAGCAAAGGCAGCCTTGTAATCGATATTGGCATGTTTGGTATTTTTTCTGTTTGAATAAAGTGCATCCATAACAACAGGATAAAGAGGCGAATTTATAGTGTCGTGTAACAGTGCATTGATGTATTTTTCTGCTTTGTCCGGTGTGTCAGCGTTAAAAGAAGCGAGTGATTTGTTGGCCAGAATAGATGTGTATTCAGGTGGAACATTACGGAGTACAAGCTGAACAACGTGTTCCATACTGCGAGGCTTTTCTAGCCACATATCTTCCGGAATACGTTTACAAAAGGATTTGGCAAGTGTGGACCAATTGAGTTTAGATTCTACAGGGACGTCTTTTGATGGAGCAGTCTTTGTTTTGACATCTTTGTTGGTTTCTACTTGACATAAGCTGATGGGTGGAAACTCGGCATTGTAACTCAAAACAAAGTAACCACGCGGTCGACCAGTCTCTTTATCAATCGGATTCATGGATTCAAACAGAGTATCAATAGAACACCAATAGCTCGGGTATTTGTAACGGGCTGTGTCCAACACAAGCACCTTGTTCGTTTTTGGATTATAAGCACCAATGGGTGAGAAATGACCATCGCCTGTTTGACCAAGTGTCTTTCTTGAAAAAGAAATTATCATGAATTTTTCAGATGTTGAAGTAACTGACTCTACGTCTTTTTTGAATTCTTCAAAGCTAAAATCATTGGCTCGTTTTACTTGAACATCACAGTGACATTTGGCTAAACATGCTAAATTATCAAAGGTAATACCATTCTTTTTCATATCCTCTTTAGAAGAACAGCAATGTAAAAAATCATCTAAAGTTTTGTGTAAATTCCAGGAAATTATCTTATTTGTATCTCGTTACCTGTAAACCACCTCCAATTTCCTTTCCATTTCCTTTTTGGGTCTACTTCCAGGGCATTCAAAACCATGGCCACTATTTTTTTTTTAAAAAAAAATGAGTTGACCTTTAAACATTTTCAATCATATACCTACATGAACTGGGTCCACAATAAGAAGGCTCGGACTGCGTAGTAAAGTTACCAGTTAAAGGAAAAAAGCCTTCGGCATAACCGTCGTCCATGGCGTCTCTAAACAGTCTTTTACCTTCTGGAGAGGCAAACCTTACAAGGGTTTGTGGTAATTCTCTTTGATAGAATGTATCCTTCAGATCATCATCAGGGCTTTTTTTAACGCCAAGTAGTTCACGAAAGGCAGCTGTTGCAGGCGACGCATGCTGCGACTTTTGAGACAAATCCTCAATCCCAGTATTCATGTTTCGAAATGGAATGATCGAACAGACAGCTGATGTTGTTTTGATATCACTTTTCCTCATTAAAGTTTTGATAGAAGGGTAAGTGTAAAGGTTACTCTTGTGAGCAGATCTTAAGGTTGCATTCAATCTAAACATTTGGGCACAAAAGAAAACAGCAACACAAGCTTCCTGATTGTTAAAAATATGTTTGAAGCTCAGATTTTTACATCTGAGATTAAACTGATATTTTTTTTTTTTTTTTTTTGTATGAGGATTTTATTACAGTGATTTGCGTTTAAAAATAACGCCATTGGCATAAAGAAGACTTCTAATGTGGTACATACTCTCTGAGTCGCGCTTTATTTTCCTTTTAAAATATATCTAAGCTAAGTGTTGTAGTAATATATTAATTTTTTTTTTGGGAGGGATGATGCAAATGTAAATGAGCTTGATCCTGTAGTTACTTCTAAAAAAGACGTCGATACCAAGGGGTGGGCTGTACCATATTTTCAGTCTTCTTTATGCCAACGGCGTTATTATCCTTCGTGCCTAACATAATACTTGTTAGCTCCAATTCGACTTCCAATGTGGTACCCTTTTCCGTAGTAGAAAAAATTGAATTTGCTATTGCTGAGCTATCTGATTGTCGAGCTGGAGGTTTGTAATAATGTTTCTCGAACGTATTGCTGTGCAGACTCCGATTTGCGTGTTGTTTGACACTTTTAATGCTATGGCCATTTTGAATTGCTTTGGTGCTAGATGCGGATCTGAGTGAATGCGCTTTGTATATTGATGTGTCTATGCCAGCCTTCTTCATATTTTCTTTAATCCAATTTGTCACTGTTGTTGGACTCACTGACTTCACCTTAGTTGGGTCTTCTATATATGCCAAGAAGAGCGTGTGTTCTTTTGGTAGATTTGCTCGTAGGTGCTCTGATTTTTCTTTAAATATCAAAAGTGTTGAAGTAGGACAAAATGATTTGTCGGCCAATATTCCCAGTTGTGTCGTCTTTACTTGTGATTCTTTAGGTTCTCGAAAATGAATATTGACTCCCACAACCGAAGATTTTTGGTATTTAAACTGCATATCTTGATATTGCATGCGTCCTAAATCAGATCTCGGACGCCCCATGGTGGCCATTCCAACTAGTAAGATCATTTTTTGTTGTAGAGTAGTAAGTGTGAGATTCTGAGACTCAGACATTGTTTTCCGAATGAAGTTGGTCATCAACGTGAGATCCCATGTTTCCAATTGTGGTACAGACGGAATACGGATTTCTGTTCGTCTTTTTGCTTTGAAAAAATTTGCAATTAGTTGCTGATCGGCAAGTGCAGGTTGATATGGGTGTAAAACTTTGAAGACTGAAGCGATGGCTGAACGAAGGCCATTTAACGTCTGATAAGAATATTGATTGTTGTCCATTAAGAACTCTAAAACGTATTGAACTTGGTATTCTTCTGGGTCTAAGCTCGGTTGGTGACGTTGGCACCAATCACTCCATCTTCTCCAACCTTTATCATATGCTTTGTTCGCATTTGACCTTGTAGCTTTTAATAAAAACTTGGCTGCGGTCATTGATACGCCTTGTTTTTGTCTTGAACGCCTGATAATTGCCATGCGATTATGGTCCATTTCTTCGTTGGAAAGATTATTGGTTTCTGTAGTTGTGTCATTCTCAATAGCATCGGAAACCAATATTGCGTTGGCCAATAGGGTGTCACCAATACCGCTTTCTTGATCTTTTGTAACTTCATATGTTGTAACACTCTGGGAATTAGCTTCCAAGGTGGATTGAGATATAAACCCTTCTTCGGCCACTGTTGGTTGAAACCATCCAGAGCTGCTGCTTCTGGATCTGGTTGGAGGCTCCAAAATTCCTTCAACTTCCTGTTGGCTCTTGTCGCGAATGCGTCGATGGTTAACGGACCCCATTGTTGTTGAATTTTCTGAAATATCTTGTTGGATAATGCTGCCTCGTATAGTGGGAACTTCTTCCGGCTGAGACGGTCCGCTGTGACATTTGTTACTCCCGGAATATGACGACATATTATTTGAATGTTGTACATGTTGCAGAGTTCTTGTATCTTGATTGTCAATTCTTGGAGTAAAACTGACGAAGTTTCCCCTGCTTTCGTGACATATTTGATTGCTGTACAATTGTCGCTCAAAATCTGGATAGTTGAGTCGTGGAACTTTTCTGCATGGAGCCGTAAGGCAAACCAAATCGTCTTCAACTCTCGGACGTTTATCGACGTTTTGCCCTCTTCCTCTGTCCAATATCCCGACGTCTTGATGGATGTTGAAGCAACTCCCCAGCCTGTATCTGAAGCGTCTACATAGATTGTCGTCCTTGGCTTGTCCAGTTGAATTTTGTGAATCGGGAGTCCATTCTTCACTGTCACGAATTCTTTCCACCATTGAAGTTCTTCTAGGCTTGTAGGGGACAAGGGACAACTCTTCTCCCAATTGTGATGGTTGTGTCTTAGACTTCTGGCTAAGTCCCTTTGTAAATATCTGATGTGGAGCAATGCTTCTCCTATCGCCGGTATCATAGCCGTCATCTTTCCTAGTAAGCTCGCAATCCACCTGCATGAGCGAACTATTTGAGGTAGTTGAGCTTGCTTTATTCTTTGTAAAAGCTTGGAAATCTTTAATGGGGGAGTAGAAACAATCATCTTTTTGGAATTGAAAACAAAACCCAGGAGCTCTTGTGTTTGACTTGGGATTAAACAGCTTTTCTGTGCGTTTATTATAAAACCTAGTGATTGAAGATGGCTCATTACCCTGGAGGTTGTCTGTTGCATATCCTGTCGGCTCTTCGATAAAATACATATATTGTCTAAATAAAAAATTAATCGGATACCTTCCTTTCGAAGGGGTTCTATAGCATATTTCATAATTTTGCTGAAGATTCTTGGGGCAATATTGAGTCCGAAAGCTAAAGAGCGATACTGATAAACGATCCCTTCGTTTTGAAAGGTTAAATATTTTCTTGAATGTGAGTGGATTGGTACAACCACGTACACATCTTTTAGGTCTATCTTGCACATATAGTCGTCCTTCTTTAGTATTTCTCTCAATGCTGGTACCCCCTCCATCTTGAAATGCTCGCATTGAAGGAATTAGTTCAGTTGTTGACGGTTCAAAATTGGTCTTCTCTTCGTCGCCTCCTGAATTGTAAAAAAGTTTGACAGAAAACTTGTCCTGTGTCTGTGATCTTTCGATAATCCCTTCTTCTAGGAACTTGGATACTGCTTCGTTTATCGCTGTCTGTTCCATCGTAGATATCTTCATCGGTCGGGATTTCCACGGGATGGGTGTTTTTGTAAATTGAAGTTTGTAACCATGTTGTAGGACTGATATTGGCCATGGATGATGTGTCATTCGCTTCCATGATTCGAGGAATCGAGAAAGATGTCCGCCTGGAATTATCCCATCCTTCGGAACATTGTAATTGCTTGTCTGCTCCTTCAAGGGTGTAATCGTCATGATCTTGTCCTGAACTTGTATTGGAAGTAGGTTTTTTGGATGTTTCAAGTAATTTATAGCGGATTTACTTCGTTGGTGAAGTTGTTGGGATGCTGGATTGTGTTGTCCCTGAATTGGCCATTGGGGTTGCCATCTCTTTCCCTTCCGCCAAAAAAAGATCCTCTGAAACCACCTCTGTTGTATTCTCGGAAATCTCGTGGTGTAAAAGAATTACCCCGTCCTCTTGTTGCTCCTTGTAAGAGTCGTTGTTCAAATCCGGCTTCGTGGAGCTGTTCAATGAACTCTGAATCAAATGCGTTTGTTCTTCTACTGGATTCTGACTGTGATTCCAAATGTTTGAGGCTTGGTGGGAGTCGAAGGGCCTTAAGGGTGTATTCTTTTGCTTCTTGTTCTTGTGTCTTAGCTGTGACAAGCCCAAAAACTGCCAAGCGTTTAGCTTGTTCACTGGTTCTTTGTAAGATGGAGAAAGCTTCTTCTGATTCAATTTCAAGGTGTTGGTTTTGAGGTACTCAGTTTGTTCATATAATTCCACAGCTGTGGTTGCTTGGAATCGAGTGTTGTCTGTAATTTTATAGATGGAATTAACGACTTGAGCGGTGTCCACTTGGTGTCGTTTGAGTTTTGGGAGCAGTTCTTTGTTGATAGACTGTCCAGTTGTCCATTTATTTTGGACATATTTACTGCCTTCTCTTTTAAACTTTCTAAAGTTTTCTTGGAACTGTTGGGTAGGTGTATTCTCCAGTTGGTTAAGGATTTCCATTGGAAATTCTGTTTCGACATCCTCATAGGCTCTTGATTTTTCGATTTCCATTCTCTTGATGAACTCTCTAAGGAGTTGTTCGACTTGAGTTTGTGTGTAGAGCGTTTGTTGTTGTGTGTTATTTTCGTTGACATCAGACATAATTTTCCACGGTGCGCGACTTAGAAAGATATAAAGGGAAAAGGGGAAAAATTTTATTTGATATATTTTAAAAGGAAAATAAAGCGCGACTCAGAGAGTATGTACCACATTAGAAGTCGAATTGGAGCCAACAGGTATTAAGTTAGGCACGAAGGATAATCAATATTTTCTAAAATAGAAATCAAACTTTTCATTTGTCCAATCAAGAATTTCTAAGTGCATTCAAACTTTTTGCTGGCCAATCAATTTTTTTTAGCTCAATCGACATTGCCATTCCATAAAAAAAAAATAAACGCTTAACAATATTTATAATGCTTATGTGTAATGAAATGCCAAGTTTATTAATAGTAAAATATTCACAAGGTTACCATGTTCAAATACTTTGCGAAAAACTTCTGGGTATATCGGATCTACCCTCTACAATTTTCTTTTGTAATTTTTTTTTTTTTTTTTTTTGCTGCCTCCTCAACACGGTCAGCTATAATTTCACTCTTTGCCAAAGGCGTCTTGTGTAATTCTTACTTAATTTTTACCCAGAATTACTCAATGGGATTCAGCATTGGAGACTAAGGAAAGCAAAAATAGGGAAGTGTGATCTTGCTCACGGATTGCTCGGAGGGCTTCAGGTATCTTGTGAATTGCAGCGTTGTCCATCACAATACACATATTTCCCAGCCCTAATTTATTCAGAAATATCGCTACCTCATCAATAAACAGTAACGTTTATAGTTGAAGAGTAAAAATTTATGGATGATCAGCAAAAAGTTTGTATCATACACACAAATGTTATAAAGCCAATATAAAATAAGTGTACTTTTTGATGATTGCTATAGGGACTTGTTGAAAAACGTTGAGGCTCATGCCAAAGTGTCCAAACAAATATACTAGTTGACACATAAAAAAAGGTAGTACGCACATATATGTTGTGTGTTATAATAGTATTGTATTTTCCCTCCTTCAATATTTTGAAATGTGGATACGCTCCAGGTTTGTGGTCTGAAAGAGACTTACGAACTTAGATCACAAATATGACTCCACATCGTTTTGTTTGGATGAACCAAGGTATCATTTTCAAATACCAATTTTTTATTTGAGCACGTCACCAGTCATCCCACGTTTATTTATTCGATTACAGACCGTGTCTGGCTCTCCTTTCGATGATCAATATATGTATGCTACAGTTGGCTGTTTTTTATCAAGAGAAAGTTATCTTTCGAACTGAGTAATCTTGTAAACTTTATTTAATATAATGATCTGATAGAAACAATGAAAATAATATAAATAGTATGAGTCATAGAATGAAGGACATGCAAGCTCAGTTGATATCATCTGCCTTTCTTTTTTGACCAGTTTTTTTGGTGCAATAGAATGATAGGGGGAGACAGACCTTATTTTTAACTTCAAAAGATATGTCTTCATCGATATCAACAGGAACAGCAGACATTAACTTCAGGTTTTGCTCCATCAGTAATCTAATGCTATAAACTTGTTTCAAGATTGGGACCAAATAAGTGATTATTTCAAAAGGTTGACTTGGAAAGTAAATAGACTTTACACGACTGAGCCGACAAACGTAACCGCATGGAGAATCCATTGTGACAAGAGTAAACTTTGAATCTAAGAAAAGGGTGTTAACATATGTCGATTGATTATTAAATCATGAATTTTATATTTTACTCATGGTTATAACACCAGGGACGGCGAGATCATTAACAAACGAGGGTGCGAAGTTACATAGACCGATAAACATGTCTTTGAGTATCTTTGGCAGTTTAATCGAACCATCCTCCATCTCTTTTGTGGTATTAACACCATCGGAACGACCACACTCCATACACCCCAATTCAGCGGAAGCACTCTTAAAAAGCAAATCAATCTTGCGGCCACACAATTTCCTTGCCATTGGGTCTACGCTCGCAATCGTCCTGCTCTGGTTGCGACCGTCTGATGATGCTGAGCTTGATTTTTCCCCGCTATATTTGATATTGTGTTATAAGTAAAGTCAAATCAAAACGAGGCTAAATGTTTTACCCTCTAGAGATGATGGTCGAGTGATCGAATACGGTATCAAGGAGAATCCAAATTCTTCTGATGATATCGCCTTCACTTTGGTCCGTCAATGGAATGTAATTGCACATGAATAGCTTGATAGTATTAAGAATAGTAGACTGAGCCCATTCTTTAGCTGAATCGTTTACTGGATGTAGTCGAACTGTGCTAAGTTTGCAATACAAGGTATCCAAGTCGAGAGAGGTGTATTCAAGTAAATTTTGCAGATATTCTTTCAGCTCTAAAGGTAAAGGTGGGAACTTTTTTAGTTGGTATGATTTGATCTCAATTAACTCTTCTTCAGTGAAGTATTCATCCCAGCATTTATCTCCACTATCAAATATGAGCGAGTGACAAGGACTAAAAAAAATCAATCGGTCAATAAAATGATGAGATTAAAACCTAAGAGTATCTCTAGGGGCAATTGCTATTTCTATACTCAAATTTGAATTTTTTTAGCTTTTAGCACCTCCGCTAGAGATGCTCTAAAAAGACTCACTGCTCGTAGTTGCATGCTAAGGCGAAGCGTTCCATTTGTCTCTCTACAAATGTCCCTGTTTTAAGCTTCCACATCTTTTCCTCATTCAGATTACTGTATAGTTTTCTTATATTGACTTTATCCACAACATCAAGCTTCGTTTGTTTACTGTTAATTGATGATGAAGCGGTGAATAAAGATGTGATAGAGGGTGTGGTTGAGGATGTGAATGAAGATGTCTTTGGCTGGTGATTTGTCATAGTGATTAAATCGTAGGCTCCGGGTAATGAATCATTTTCAATACCCAATGCTTTATCTTGAATGTAGCAGAAAATTTTCTCGAAATTAACTTTACTTACTGACTGGAGAAGAAAATAATTAACGCAAGGTAGTGGTACTTTCATTTAAAAAGAATAAATTTACAAAAGCTGTGTCAGTTAATTTCAAAGCAGTAGTGATTCTTTTGATCCAATCAGCCTTGTAAACGAAGAATGACACGTTATTGTAACTGTTCACTATCAAATGAGTAATTTGCTGAACAATTGCGTTGACAGAAACAACTTTGCCTGCTGACTGCAAAGCAAATACTGCGGACATGATTTCTATAGTAGAGTCAGAATCGATAGCTAGACAATAGAGGATACTTACCATCTTTAAAACGTGGATCTATATCGATTTTGGAGGTAGACATCTTGAGATATTTTGCCTGTTACTAAGGAGACAGCTAAATATGATTTTTTATTGATTTAAATTTTCTCCAATAAAATTGCAGGACTGTCTGTATTCTTTTTGCTGTACTGTTTTTATTAATTTCTTCAACTGGTTACTTCAGTTATCTTTTCAAACTCTTCTTCTGACAAACAGTTAAAAGAATGATCTTTGAGAGGTAATTTTTCCATTGATAGAGATAAAGATATTACTTAAAAATAACTTGACTGATATGTGTTTATGAGTGATCAATCATGTATTAGAATATCGTGACAGTCAAATACATAACTTATGCATGAGCGCTTAAGAATGCGCCTTGCAACTACACCCTACGGAAATATACTTCATAAATATATGAATATTCTTTTGAATTATTTTGTCTAAGATAATTTGATAAATCAATAGGTAGAGAATTTCAAGGAATCCAAAGACGAGAGCTTTTAAAGAATGTCTGTGGCATTCCTGAACACGCTGCAAAACGAGCAATTCATATGATATTCATAAAATAATTGATTGGGATTGATCAGATCACATGATTTCGAGGATACAATTTTCGGAAAAACTTTGATAAATTACACCTGGTGCCATAGCAGTCTGTTGCACAATTTTCTCGTGTTGTCCGGCTCGAAACACTAAATTATTTTACCTACTTAAACCCCATAACAAATCACTTTTTTTTCTCACTAAATTTTACTTTTTTTTTTTTTCGTAGTCGCTGCCTAAGAGCGTAAATCGCCCAGGGAGTGTCGTCTTCTTGGAACGTAGATCATGGTAGCTGGCTAGTTATCATCTTTTTCATCGAAGCTTTTACCTAAGAGCGTAAATCGCCCAGGGAGTGTCGTCTTCTTGGAACGTAGATTCATGGTAATTGAATAGGTGTTTGAGATGATAACTTTTTTTTTTTGGGAGCAGAATAATCTCCACCTTCACGTGGTTGCTCCTGTTAGTAGAAGCGTTTTGCTTTGAAGCCAAGAGAGATTCCTTTGTATTAAGAATTGAAAAATAAAGTTTTTGTAATTAATTCTAAAGCGAAGTTTGCCAAAGCTAAACATAATTTAACGTGAGTTGATTTATAAAAGTAGTAATATAGACCAGTAGTTAGAAGAAATTGAGTTATCTTGGCCCTAAAAAAGTGGATTCCACATAAAAAGGAGTTATCTGAAAATTTTATAGGGGGAAACTGTCCTAGGACACCAGCCTGTGGGTGTCCCCGCTAAAATAATTGAATCGCAGATTTTTTAGAAAAAATTGATATCATTGGATGTGAGCTCTCTGTTTTTAAATCCAAATTAGAACCGAGTGACAACAGATAATAAATGCGTATTA
>JNDS01005198.1:0-42063 GCA_000697035.1 Rhizopus stolonifer B9770
TTTCTGGTTTTTTTTTTTTTTTTTTTTTTTTTTGAGGTACAGTGAACAAAGAGATATGTCACTGACTTTACCAACCGGTTCGTTGTCATGTTGGTTGGGAATATTTAGTAAAGCCATATTCAGAAGGCCAAACGCGTAAAAGAAAAATCATCAAAAAATCAGATTAAAGACATATATAGATTTCTGTCGAATATTGGATTCGTCAATGGCACAATCGTCACTCTTGAAAAAAAAAAAATTCCCAGATGAAAAATACCTAATGACCAATTCAACATATCCAACTACACTGACTGAAATTATAATGTACAAGAAGTATGATGCCAATAACAAGGGAGGGATATATCAATTTACGGTGGTCTATATTCGTATGTATTTAAACTGTGAAACAACGAAGTGACACCACTATTCAATTTTTTTTTTTTTTAGTAGTTGATTCTCATATGTTTAAAACTTTAGGTAATAATCGCTATCAGACGCGCTTTCTAGGTGCACGCCACCAAAGTCTTTTGGGTGGTTTTTGTAACCCAACCGATATATCTTTGGCGTGCTTATATTCGAGAGTGGGATCGTTTGACTTTCTATATCTTTATCCAAGGCTCTTTTTTACTCCCCATTATCTTCTCGAGACAGTTCTATACAATTCAGCTATAGTTTATAATTTTTTTTATACAAGTTCATAAAATCTAGATTTTACCTTGACGGCCAAGAAGAAATTTACTAAAAGTAGCAACGAGTCCTCTCTCTCTTCTTGAATGCCTAACTGATGACCACCTTGACTTTTTGTACAAAGTTATATATGCCATTTTGAGCATATTGCATTGATCAAAGTCTAATGCATTTGTCTACGTTCAAAAAGTGGATACATTACAGAATAATTTATTACATAATGTGTACTTACATTAAGCTGAAAATTTTCTTTATAAAGCGACAGGTTGCTTCATCCCCATGTACAAGCTTCGTCTCCTCAACGTTGAATTCCGTCTCATGAATGGAAGCCTTAAATTATAAACAAAAATGAGTGAGTATATAACATTTACAGAAGAGATAATTTTTTTTAGAAAATTTCTAAAATACAGCGCCTCTTGGTTATGAAGTCAACTAAGACGAATGAACACCATTAGCTTTATAGATTTTTTTTTTTTTTTTTTTTTTTTTTTTTTTTTTCGTATAACTCACAAGATACATTGTAGTCTTTTTTTTTTAATGTACATGTAATTTGCCGACTTCGTTGAGACTATCTTCCAGATATTAACAATCTGATTCACTGTCTCGGTGGTGATGACCCTATTGTTATTTTAATCAGGCTCTTCATCATTCACATTATTTTTTTTTTAGGTAAGCTACTCCATCGAATAACTTTCACGTCACAAAGGCACTTGCCAGACAACCCTTGCTTAATACGTTTAAGCCTTCTTTCTTTAAATCTTGCACAAACAGCTTACTACCAATTTGAAATGGATGGCAGTTCTTTGAAAGATTTAACAGAGAACCTCATGATGAATGTGTCTTATTAAGCCCATATTAAAATTCGTACATTGGTTTAACTTCCTTTTGACCATCTCCGCTAATCAAAAGATTCAAATCTTTTCACCAACACCAGAATATAAAAGGCAAAGTAGCATTTCAAAACACTCGATTTCAAAAAAAAAATTATTTTGCGTTTAAAAAATTGATATTTATTGAAGAAAAAAAATCCTGGAGGCTTTTTTAAAGCTCTTCGATAAGTATCTATTAAAAAAAATATATTAATAACCGGGAAAAAAATGAATTTTTTTTTTTCGATAATTTGTGTTATGTCAGCAAGTAATTTAGGTAGCTAGGGTTTTTTCGTCATTGCAACGCTAAAGTCAAATGCCTGTTTCATCCTTCACAACAACGACTTATCTCCAAAAGAAAAAGAAAAGTATAACTTACCAATTATTCTACAAGAATTAAAGAAAAAATATAAAATTATTTCATTTTTCTGACAGCCCTTTTTATATTTTTTCTTGGAAAAAAAAAAATTTATTCTGGATTTTAATTTTCCAAGTCACAAATCTTTCATTTGCAAGAAGAAAAAGGGCTCCAAAAACACGTTATATTTCAATAGCAACACATAGAATTGCAAACACGACTTAATAATAGATAATCTATCAAAGATAAGAGAAGGAACAATGACTATCTCAAGTGTTATCGAGTTTTATAGACATTTTTATATGTGATTTTCAACCCAGAAATTTTTTTGTCCAATCATACTGAATGATTTGAAATGGTATGGCTGGAAAAAACTTCTTGGAGAAGCACAATTACAGTTTTAACAAAGAAAACTCAATATGAATGTTTCTATGGGAGTAAAATTGGTCTCGTCTTGATTATATGAATTTATTTTTAAAAGGCTTTTTTTTTTTATAATCATCTTGTTGCAGTCATCTACACCCCCTGCAAGGTATTTGACAAAAAAAAAAAAAAAAAAAAGACCGGCAAGATGCTTTGATTGTCCGAGGGAAAGTATAATTGTACGACAGACCCAATGTATTGTTGATATTTGTGTTTTAAGTCTGAAATAAAAGCAAAAAAAAAAAAGGGGGAGGGGGGTGTTTATTTTGTACAATTAAATCTTTGATACTTTACACTTGGATAACGACGAAACGTTTATTTTCGCGTTACTAACAGTTGAACATTTGGAAACAAGGCCATGTGTGTCACACTAGACCATAGAAAATCGCGAATCAAACATTTGTTAAATGAATGGCAAGATATGTTTAGAAAATGAACGTTTAATCACAGGAGCATTAACATTGAATCTATAAAAAGATTTTTCGCGCTGAAAACTGCTGAGAATTACAAGTTTTCAGGATTCTCCGCAAAACCAAAAAGCTTTTTCCTTTTCCTACAAGTAGAGAACTGCAGAGAATCATCAGTGAATTTTCTACAGTTTTTAGATGTAACGATAAAAAGTCTCTACTTTTTTTTTTTTGAGTTTATTTAAAATCAGATCTGAACAGTACACACTGACATGATCTGATCGGCCTAAGGAATTGATAGCCCGGATCCATTATTCCCTCCTTCTCTTTTTTTTTTTTAATAATTTTTATTCAACGCTTTTTGCCAAGAGTACTATTTTACAATATCAGCTATTAAAGGAAATTGTTTCACCCGAATGTAAAAAGTAAGAAAAGCTTGGCAAAGAGTAAACATTGAATAAAAACTGTCTGTTTTAATAGCTGACAAAGAGAATCTTATATTAAAAAAAAAAGAAGAAGAATGTCAGGAAAGAAAATACCATTTGATTTAGAAGAACAACATGATTCAGAGATACCTCATGATCTGGGCGATCACTATAACATGAAAACACTTCCATATTTGGGCGCTACACATCGTGCTGACTCTCCTGATCCAACACTTGCTGGAAGTTCCAGAGGTCCACCTGCTTACTCTGAATGTCCTGAACCTTACACTCCAAGCCCTACGCCTTACATTCCAAGCCCTGCGCCTTACACCCCAAACCATGGGCCGCAAATTCCTGTACAAGATGCCCCGAAGATTATTTATGTAGAACAAAAGAAACGATCATGTATGGATAAGATGTGCTGTGGATGTTTTAGTTGCTGTCCAAAGTGGATGCGATGGTGTACTTGTACTATACTTCTTCTTATACTCATTGCTGCTATTATTATTGGTATCATAATTGGCGTTTTCAAAGTGCCCTCCATAGAATTTAATGGTTATAAGAGCACACCTGTAGTGACATTTAACAATAACGTATTAAATGTGGCAGTCGACTTTGATATCATAGTAGATAACCCTAACTTTGAAACAATCACATTTGACAAAGTCTCCGTTGATGTAAGTTACAATAAATCAATAATCACAATACTCATTTCATTTATAGGCGTATTACCCTGCACCTTACTATGCGTTGGTTGGCGGTGGAAGTATGAATAATGTGTACATTAATCCTGAAGCAACCACAAACTACACTTTTCCCTTCACCATGTCAATTGATGCAAACAATGCTACTCAAAAGAGTGTACTGTCGGATTTAGTTACGAAATGTGGTTATAATGGAACAACAAAACAAAATATCGACTTGAACTTTTATCTTTATCCGACAATCCGCATTGTAAGCTTTACTATAACTCCAACGATAACAAAATTATTAAGTATACCTTGTCCTTTGGAGGTAAAAAGAAAAAGAAAAAAAAATATGTTCTTGTACTTATGTTCAAACAATAGAGTAACGATTTGACCACT
The DNA here is from genome assembly GCA_000697035.1 of Rhizopus stolonifer B9770. NCBI lineage: Eukaryota > Fungi > Mucoromycota > Mucoromycetes > Mucorales > Rhizopodaceae > Rhizopus > Rhizopus stolonifer. The sequence continues at coordinate 4,234 of JNDS01005198.1, forward strand.
ATTGCTGAGTCTCTTTAATTTTTTTTTTTTTTTTTTTTTTTGCGATGCATAAATATATCCATAGTTTCTAATAAATAAAAATTTTCTCATTTGAAGCTACTTCTTTGAAAGATAAAGAATGACCTATCAATTCTAGTCGTTTCTAAATTTAAGAAATTACAAAGAGTTGTTTACTGCCTTTTGTAATTCTGCATCTTGGTTTGACCGTATATTAGGCTGATCTAAGGATACAATTAACGAATACTTTCCCCCTCTGGGACAACCAAGATATTCTATCGAGAAACAGGGTAACAACTCAATTATTTAGTGTATACAAAGACATTATTTGCAAAAATGAGCCAATATTGTTACACTTGATCTGATACAAGTCGGACTTTTTTGTATGATTGCCACTCTATTGCTAAAGATAATACGTTAGATCCAAACTTACTACCGTCTCAATTTGGTTAAATGATGAAAATCTACGTGGCTTTTTCTGTTTAGTGTTTTGCATATACATGCAGCAGACAATCCTCTTATACCCAGCTGCACTGTATAATAGATTTAGTTGTTGGATTTATCGTTTCTTCTAAAAAAAAAAAAAAAAAAAAAAAAAATCATGTCCAGGTGGAACAAATTGCCGCTTGAAATATTTTTGAATATTCTTCAAGAAATCAGACACTTTTCTGAATGGAAAAAAACGTACCTTCAATGCTTACTTGTGTGCAAGCACTGGAATCGAGATGCCATTTCCGGCCTATACAACTGTCTTCTTATTCAAAACAAAGAAGACACGATGCGAATTATTGAATGTCTAGAGATCAACAATTTAGGATGTCTTGTTGAGAAATTGGTCATCAACTCAACTTACTTTAAACAGAAGAATGTGGACAATTTTGAAGGTCTTGCTAAGCTCTGTCCTAATATAACCAGTATAAGTTGTTGTGGGCTTTCGAGCGCTTACAAGTGGGAAGTCCTGGTGAGATCTGTGGATTATTTCAAAAGGTTGCAAATACTTCCATGGCCTTACGAAAGTGAATTAATAGTATATGCCGCCTGTGCCTTTAGCTGCCGAAACACTCTCAAAACACTACATATACCTGGATACTATCCTTTGAGTAAAGCAGGAAGGTTGATCACTGCTCAACTAGAACAGTATCCCAATTTAAGCAATCTAGTGATACACAACGTGGGTGAAACAGCTAGGCTTGCCGACTTTGATGCGATGTTGGATGCGCGTCCTCAGTTAAAGACTCTGGATATACGGCTTCATGAATATGATTTAGAAAGTTATAATGCACCGCACCTTAAAGAATCCTCTGTCACGCCTCACACTTACATTCAAGACTTGTGCATCGATAGCCATTGTGATCCGTTGTTGTTTGAATATATCATGCGCAAGATGCCTAATCTGAAACGTCTTCACTGCAATGTAAAGTTCACAGAACTCTTAGTGGCTCGACAGCAACAAGGTCGCTATCTCACATCCAATATCAACAGGCTCTTGGAATATCTTGGAGACCTGTCAAGTCACGATATAACCTTCTACAATCATCTCGACGTGTTACCAGAGATGATTAAATACACCAAATACAGAAAGATGCACATGACTTTTACCAATTTTAAGGTAGATCATGAGGAAGCGGATACCCAGTACCCTCAGTTACACCTTACAAAAGATTATGTTAATGTAAAGTACAAGAAAGATTGTAGTAGAGACTATCTAGTGACAGTATGGCAAAGCACTCTTAGTGAAATCAGCACCTTGTCTATTTCAACAATCTTGACAAATAACATTGACGACTTGCATAGTGCAGTGATAGATGCTTTGTTTTATTGCAAGAACATCAAATCAGTCACCCTCTGCTCTTACGACAATTTGAACGTACCTTCAGCCTTTTCAGATGGATACGCATTTAATTCATCTTTGGAATCACTTAGGTTAAATGCAGAGGAGATCCACGAAGATATATACCCATTTTATTCACAACACTTCCCATCGCTTAAATACGTTATGATCAATAGTAGGATCCGTCTGGACGACATAAAAAATCTGGATATAAGCATGCCTAACACATGCCTTAATCTACTCGAGATGTCATTTAACACTTTTGGATCTTTTTCAGGTATTACATGATTGATTTAGAAAGTTTTATGTAACAACTGATTTTTTTTTTTTTTTTTTTTTTTTTTTTTTTTTTTTACTAAGTACATGAGATATGTGTTGTACTCAAAGTGAAAACACATGCATTTCCTCAAAAAGTTTACTTTCTCGATAGTAAAGATTGTCTAAATGAGATAGATGAAGGAAGTTATGAGGAAAAAAAGAAGACATTTACTTTGAATTTACACCTTCGTTCGATAGATCTCATTTTTCTTTGTATAAATGGACATTTGAAAACGTACTATGTTAATTTGAAATGAGTCAAAGCAGTAATACAACTTTTCATGAATAAAAAATCACTTTGTTTCATGAATTCTTTTATATTTGATATGTATGTAGACTGTAATAAAAAGAATAGTAATTGTTGCCTGATTATGACATCAGAAGAATATTCATTGTAACGTGGCTTCAGCTCTGCATATGTATTGTGATTAGATTTATACGAAACATTCGAAAAAATCACATTTCTTTTCAGGTTTATACAACTTTATATAAAAAAAAACTTGTATTCATCTAGAAACAAAAGGCCGTTTTCTTTTCTCCTAGACAATTTAATACGATAAACACCTCTTATAATAAAATCAAACCATAATGGAAGATAAACCGAGCACTCAAATCCCACCACCCGCCTATCAACCAAACGGAAAATCTATCGACCCCGCCATTGACATACCACTTTTTGCTCCTCCAGAATATGCACCAGAATCATCATTACAGAGGACAAATACAGGTCAGAATAATCGCCAGTTTTATGACCCTTCACAAAATAGAATACTTGGATCGCGAAGAAAATTCTATTCTTTTGCTTTTTGTTCTATATTGATTTGTATAGCGGTATGTTTGGCAATAGGTATAGCCTACAACGGTGGAAGTGATGATGAGTGTTATTGGTAAGATAAAATACGCCCTACTAGTTATTCGTATATTTATCACTTCATTTTATTAGCCAAACAAATTCAGATTGTCATTATAAATTTGGTAAAGTAAACTTTTATACATACTAGACCGAAACTAAACAGGTTTTTAGGTGCTGGTACTTATTGTGATTCAGGTTGCCAGTGTTTACGTTATTGAAACACGAAACTATGCATACATTGCTTTAGATGCACCATTTGCATATTAAAAGATTTATTCACTCCTACCCGTTTCATCCAGATTGAAAATGTAATTAGTCTATTTTTTGGCTCCCCCTCTTTTATCCCCTTCCCTCTCTCTCTCTTAGTGCGGCGGCAAGTCAGGGAAACCGCTCTTTCCCTTTGCATTGTTGATTTTTTGTCCAATCGAAATAAACTGAAGAGGGAGTAATACACAAAGCTTCCCCATAGTCGTGATAAACCATTTGGTTGGCCGGTATTAAGTTTACCGCCTATCCGTGAATGAAAGAGAAAAAAGGGTCTCTTTGTTTTGGCTTTGTATTCTTGTGATACTGAGGTAGTGATCGGGAGTTTTGTTTATCCAGTGCTTATCTGTTTGTCTTTAATATGCAAGATTTCTGTAATAGAATACTATTTGTTTCATGACTACTATTTAATTAATGCACTCTATTCCAAACGTGTCCTGGTTCAAACAAACAAGTGATAGGCCAAAGACAACAAGATAACTTGCTATTGTTCCACAAAATGACGGTAGAGAAAATCAACACAGAGAATAAACTTTAATCTTTTACTGAGCAACAAGCCATTTAATCAAAGGGGATTTACAAGGAGTGCAGATTTTTGTTTTCGAGAAGGGAGTTTTGAAGCTCAGGAGCTAAAGAAAGAGATAGAAAGAAAGAAAAAAGTGATGAAGAGGCTGAATATTCTAGGAGGAAGATAAATACCAACTTTTAAAATATTTACTTTTTTTTTTTTTGGGTCATGATGACTTTCTTGTTCACCAAATTTATTCGGCTTATTTTAAATTCACCAACTTTAACCTTAAATTAACCCAAGCTTTTATACGATAACATTCAAAGTACCTTTCTTTCCTTTTTTTTTTTTTTTCTTTCCTTTCAAATTACTCTATGATGACTGAACACCATATTCCATTTTTAAGTGAAGATGAACAACTTTTCTTAAACACAACAGCAAGCTATAGCCAAGCGCGTAGAATGTCAAATCTCGAGAATAGCAGAATAAGTGTTGATGATAGCAACTACGGAATACGTCGTTACCATGGAACATCAGGACATACATTATCATTCTTTTGGAAACGCCGTGATTCTTCTTCTTCTTCTTTCACTCAATCCTCTGCTGGATCAGTAGATTGTACTATGCAAACCGAATACTTGCCACGAACCTCTCCCAAAGCAAAAGAATTGGAAACATTGATTTTTGCACAACCCCAAAGGACGGTTAGACTAAGCTTAACACCACGTTGCGCAGTTTAAGCCCCCTCGGTTTCCAACTTATCTTCCCCCCCCCCCTCCATCTCCCCTTGTAACTGGAAACACTCTAAACCTGATCAAAATATTAAGTCATATTTCTCATCATCATTAATCGTGTATATAACATTTGTGCATTTTAATAAAATTTTCTTTGTTTAAATAAGCCAATCAAGTCGCGTTATTTTCTTGTTTCTCTCTTGCTTTACGGGCTGTTTTCATTGTTTTCACATAACCGGATTTATAAAAGCGCTGTTTTTACCCGTACTTTTTCCAAAAGAATCTAGTAAACACGGTCCTTTTATGCTCTCCTTTGATGTAGGTTGAATTTTATCAAGTTTTAAATAAAGGGTTTGGGTTATAATTCCTGATTATCTTCTCATGACACCTTCTTAGTTTGGTTAGCTCTCTTATCTTTCTTTCTCTCTTTTTCTCTTTGAGGTATCTTTAATTGAGGAGGGAAGTAGTTTAAGGGGGAGGCTGTCTATCACAGAATGCGCCATAAACTACTGTATACTTTTACTAAGCCAACTGTCTTTATCTGATTATGAATTGGAATTGTGTACCTTTCTTTTCAAAATCAGTTTTTATCGTTAAAACAGGCTTAGAGCTAATTGAGATTCTAAGCCTTTACTTATAATAAAGAGCTAAGTTTGAGAAGAAAAACTAATTATATCCTGTTATATTCTAAATTTGTCAATCATAGAAGGAAAAAAAGGCAGCTTCTGATTGTATTTATTCTGCTTGACTTGATATCAAATAAAATGTAGAGATAATACAAAGTCGCGTAGAGCAATACTATCTCATATGCTTTACTACTAAAAAAAAAAAAAAAAAAAAAAAAGGCAGGCGAAGCTCACGGATGATGATATACTGCATTCATATTGATATCAACCCTTTCAACTAAATCAAACACAGGGCGTATTTTTCAGAATGAAATACTAGAGTTGACCAAGTATTTAGAAATTTTGTGAAACTTAATTTTTCGCTCATGAGACTCAAGTAGGACAAATTGAAGGCAAATGATACAAAAGACCAAGCAATCTACTCTAATTGAACTTTTGTCTATTCTACCCCACTCTTTGCTGTACACAATTAGAGATAACAAAGCAAAATTTATAGTACTAGGTTAAGATAAGCAAAGACAATTTACTTGATCTCATGACTGTCTTGGCAGTTTAAGTAGCACAGATATGATAAATACTTATTATTACTGATTTGCTATCAAGTTTGTCAGCTTAGAGAATCACATTGGTGGTTACATCATAATGAAAGTACAATAGGTATTTACAGTACAGTGATTTGCGTTTAGAATTCAAAATTCTTATCTGACCAATAAAGATTTTTTTAGAGATTCAAACTTTCTTGTGATCATTCAATTTTTTATGAGGTGGAAAAAGTTTCTTAGCCATCAAGCCAAAAAAAAAAGGGAGAGGGGAAAAGCTCTTTAATCTTTAATTGTCTTCAATTTAAAAGGTCTAATTCTTTTTTTCCTTGAATAATACGAGTTTTTAACTGTGAAGCGGTTAGCTTTACTTAAAAACCTTGATATTTTGACTTTGATGTCCTTCCTTTTCTATAAAATCACACTATACCTTTGACAAAAAAAGCTGTTTAAGACACAAATACTCCAAGTATTTTGATCAATAGATGACGTCTTTGATCCATACATTCAATTTTTCTATTATCAGTCATAATGCAATTACAAAGATAATAATTACATATAATACATAAATTCATTTAATAGCAGTTTTATATTATACAGGTACAACACAATTATCTGGCTCATAGCTATTTATTATCATAATTCAATTATGGTAACAGAGAAACACTTCATCCTAAAATACTTCACAATTGATTACAAATTATTGGGTCGTCTATAGAGCAATTGCTGTTATTGATCAATAACAGGTTATGGCTGCGTTTATGCCTGCGTTTTACTTGGTACTGTTACATGTCTTTTATAGAATTTTATTTTTTAATATATACCCATACTTTAACGTATTCCAAATAAATGCGAACAAGTATAATGCTCGTAAATACATGATATAAATATTTGCAATCATATTTTATTTACTATAGTATTATCGGTAAAGAAGGTATATACTACACAGAAATTATTTACGTGATGTTTCTGTTGATGTAGACGTGGCGGGGATTATGATAGTTGGTGCTTTATCGAGACAATAATCCAACCAGTTGCAGTCGTCAGTAAGCTTATTATCATCCTTTTTTACAGACTCAAATGTGTCCTTGACCAATACTTTTAAATAGTAGACTTGTATAAGTATTGGTAACACGTTCTCTCCAAAGCTAGTAATCTTAATAGGTATCTGAAGGGCTTTACCATCGGTGATTCTTGTAATATAACCTTTGGACCTATCAGCTATAATCACTTTCATATGTAATCCTGTGAATTAACAAGCATAGAACATATGTCAGTTCATCATAGATACTATATGAAACTGTCCTTTATTTTACCTGAATGTAATACACCTACAGTGCATAAATGGCTGTAATCATTTTTATTTTCTTTAACAAGCAGATCCAACATATCTTTTAAGACTTTCGGAAGTTTCATCCCTCTTTCCTTTATCATCTTGTTTCCATTTAATTTGTAATTTTTATCATCTTCTGATGCGCCAAACTCAAGGCTGCTGGAACTTTTTGGGTTGATTTCACGGATTAAGTAATCAAATCGACGACCCATTGGTTGACGAGCACGGCTATTGACATCTTCAATGGTTCTTTTAAGACTTTTTCTAATGGAAGATGCTATGGAAGCTCCCTCTCCTCTAGAAACGATTGACTGTTAATCCAAAAGAATAAATGAAAACATATAAATGGACTTACCTGATTATCTCAAGTCCCTCTAAGTTGCCAAATATGTGGTCTATCATGCACCAAATATGAATGTTGTACCAATTCTCCAAGTGATCTTTCTTCAAACTACCGTTTTCATATTCTCTTACTAGAGTGTATACAGAATGCTTTATCCAATCTAAATCAAAGTGTTTTTCACGATCGTAGTATTCCTCCCAACTTTGTTTTTCATTAAGTGCTTTTCTAATATCGGCAGTTGATTGGCAGTTGAATTTATTCAAATACTGCTTAATATCGTCAGGCAACTCTAAGGGCTTGAGATTTTTGTATGTTTTGGTTTCCTCAATTTCTTTTCCTGTGAATACATCATTTTTAATATATAACTCAGTATCATCAGGATCAAAAATTAGTGATTGAGAAGGATGATCACCTAGTTGTAACTTTCCAAAAGCATAAAAACTGTCCTCCACTACTGTCCCGGTAGAGAGAATCCACTTGTCATTATTTCTTAAGGTACTAAAGGGTTTCTCTACTTCAGCCCTTGGTTTTGCAGCTATTAAAAAAATTATTAAGTAAAGAATATTATACTACTACTTCGTTTCAAAACTTACTATGAATCTCATCGAGATGGTTTCCGAGCTCAATCGTAGTATTGAAATGAGATGTACAGCTTGGACAGCCAAAGTTTTCTGATACATTTTGCTATTAATGGAAAAATAATGTTAGGAAAAAAAGTGCTAACAAGATTTGTTTAATTATAAGTACTTTTAATTTGGCGTTAGAGGCAGAAATGTATTTTATACTAGGGTGGGAAATGTTAAATATAATAAAAGCTTTATGGTGATATATTTGTACTTACCTTTTTGTGTTATATGCCCTGCTTTTTGTACTTGGATACTTTATCCCTATAACGTCAAACATGTTATAATAAAGTTGCATTTTAAATTTGTGCTTTACTATATACCTTCAAAATTCTCATAATAATCCCTTAAATTGCGAGCATTAGAGAACATGGTAGAGCTACATGGGAGCAATCTGAACTTGGTTCAGTTTGTTAATTACAAAATGCATCCTTCTGTCATGTAACTCATATTCTTACTTTAATCTAACTTATTAATTCTGTTATTGATCTAGATATAAGTCTGAAAACCTGATCCGTCTTGCTACACTTCCCGGGCCCGATGCACCTAAAGATTGGAATTTGTATCTTCGACCTATCGTTTCTGAGTTAAGTGATTTGGAGACAAATGGTCTAATTGTAAGGAAATCAGATGGTAGACTTATTCATGCCAAAGTGTATTTACTTGGTGCCACTGGTGACTTGCCTGCTGTTGCCTTGTTTGCTCAACATGATGGCCATCAGTCAACGTATGGGTGTAGAATCTGCAAGACCGAGACTATATCCTTCAACAATGGTAGATGCTTTTGTGATTATAAAGCACCATAACGTACTAAGGCCGACTACATCAATGATGATCCTGTAAGTATAGGAACATATAGCAAAGTAATCGCACTATCTAACTATAATACTGCAGGTTAAAAACATCAGTTCTGGAACGGTGTTTAGCATCCTCAAAACGTTTGCTGGTCCAACGTTTTTTGGTTTAGATGAAATGCATCTTATCGGTCAAGGAGTGGCCAAACAAATTCTTAAGTTGCTTCAATTGTCTTCCCCAAAAAAAAAAAAAAAAAAAAAAGTCCAAGCGCCAAGTGTTCTGTTTATACCCCAACAAAAGAGGAACTGGTTTCCAACAAAACAACAGCTAACAATTGGCCTTTTACCTTCGATATCGACAAGGACGACCTCTTAGATATCGGTGAATACATTGATCATTCTCGTGCATATACCCCGTCCAGCTTTAATTCACCATGGACCAATTTCATCAAAGATGACAGCAAAATGCGAGCAGTCGACTGGATCAACTTCCTTTTCCATATGCTGCCAACTGTATTCATCCCTTGTATTACTCATCAAAGAACTAGACAGGCGCTAGTTCAACTACCAACTGCATTGAAGCTGGCTTCGCAACATTGTATATCATTCGAAGATCTGGCTATCATAAAAAAAAAGTAATATTTCAGTAAACATATTTTAAAGTTATTCACTTACAATATATCAATTAGAAACCTCAAGTCGTGGAACGAATTCTTGCTAGCCGAGATCAAAGCGAAGCGACTTACAAACGCCATCTTCAAACATGTAATGCATTACATATCTCATATACCCCTCATGATTCAAAGGCTGGGCCCTCTTTATTCATACAGTACAAGATCGCTGGAAAGATCATTTGGGATCATGAAGCGATCCATAAAAGCAAAGGTCAAGGTAGGAAAAAAAAACGCTGGTAACGTTTTGGTATTGCTGGCCATCCGCTCCTATCTACGCCAACTGCCTTGGAGTCCTGAAGAAGAGTTGAATCTCTTCGTCACAAGACCTCGTGATGACGGTGCATGCATGAACCATCTTTCCGGGTCGCTAGACGACCCCCAGCTGTGGGCGCCTTTCAAGCGCTTCAACCTGGTTGATTCTGGAATGATCGAGGGAGAGGTATCGGCTGCATCTGTTCACAAAGCACTGGTTCGTTTCTGTGGTCGAGTGTCAGGATACACAGCTTCTATTGCTCTGGATGATTTTGATATTATTACTGCTGGTTGGGGCTGGACTTCTGGTGACCATGTATATGGTCCTCTCGCTAGTCGTAATTTTCTTAACGAGTTCAGACACGGGGAACCATTACGCATTCATATACCCTCACAAATGTAAGCAAATTATAAAAATATATAACTCTTACTTATTTTTTTTTCTGGTTTGCATAACCGCCCATGTTCCGCCTGGTTCGTTGGTCAAATCATATTTTTTTTCAAGCATTCTCATGAAGGTACCGACCGATTTCTTGCATTATTGAATGTTTTCAATCAAAACAAAACATCCAACTATGATCCCACTATACCCACTGTACGAAATATCAGACATGAGCCTACCTACATTGTTATATCTGTTGATGATCTTGTTTGTTTGGTTGGCCTAATGTATTCAAAAAACGAATATCTCAACGTCGTATCAGCACATCATACCTTTGAGAAAAAAGAACTCCAAAACCCTGGCACAATTTTCATCCTGTAAATACCATTTTATTTATTCATCAACATATCCATCAAGAATTGTTTGTACCAAAGCACATATCTTTATAAACTGTATATAATTATTTTTTTATAACCAAAGAGTTCAAGAAACAATATAATCGATTTTTTTTTTTTTTCACATTCATTTTACATTGTATTTTCATTTATTTCGTAGATGTGTTGCAATTTGAGTAGAACTGAATTTATTTGAAGTGATTGAAAAAAAAAAAAAAAAAAAAGTATTCCGCTACATTTATAAAGTATAACAGGAGTATAAAAGTATTTTACAACTTTTAAGATGTAAAGTACTACTTTTATCATTTCGTTCTAAAAATTGCTTAATTTTCATTGGCTGTTTTTTTTGAATGTAGTATTTTACTACTTTTCTGAAGTGTTTTACTTTCCGTCTCGTCACAGTGTTCGATCTTATTCTTTGTCATTGATCAGAGTTATTCTATTGGGTTAAGCTCAGGAGAGTAAGCAGGAAGATACACTCATTTATATCCTCGATGTATCTTTTTATATTTTCATATATATGAATGGGTGCATTATCCCCGACTATATAATGGCCTTTTATATTTGAACGCCTGTTCATTTCATCGAGAGTCGTTTTTTTTTTAAAAAAAAAAAGAAAAAACTAATGTAATGATCTGTTACAGTCTATGGACTGATATATCCTTCAGTCTTTCTCTACTCATAAAGTTACAAACAATACTATGGAGCACTTTAAGGTCAATGAATTGTTTCAATGAGTTCGGCCGCTTCAACAATAGCGGCAGAGGGATTGGTATTAATGAAATTGACAACAACCCTTTTATGATCTTTGGTTAGAATATACTGTCAAAAACGTTGCCTGAACACGTGCTATACTGCTTAAACGATATTTTTCGCGTGCTAAGGACGACATAGTGTCCTGAATAAGAGACTCAATTTCTGAAAATGCGACATAGATTTTGATTGTTCTGTGACATCAATTTCCATTGGCATAACGGTGTACGCCCTAGTGCGGCACAAATAAATACCTTTTACAAAAAAAAAAAAAAAAAAAAAAAAAAAAAACAATTTCCATTGGCTACGGCATTGCTTATCGGAAGCACCACAAATCAATAAATACAACGAACTTGGAAAATGGCATCGTTGACTCATACAAAAAAAAAAAAAAAAAAAAAACCACATTTTTGGGGACCCCTTAAAAAAAATCCCCAAAAAAAAAAAAAAAAAAAAAAGAAACCACATTGTTGGTGACACCTATAATAAAATCCTCATACAAAAAAAGAAAAAAAAAAAAGACATCGATTATGCTGCTACATAAAATATGTACTTGTGTATGAAACTCAACTTGAAAAGTGCTTTTCCGCGTTTAAGTAAATCATAGTAAAACCATGATGAAAAACAAGAATTGGTGGACTGTCCAGATTATTCTAATGTTTATTGGAAAATAATTGAACGGTCCGAGAAAAAAACCGAGCGATATGATTTGAGCAAAAAAAAGCAAAACAAGAGGGGCTTTGTACCTTTATTTTGAACTCAACATTTGTATGAAGAACCTTATCTGAAACGAGGAATGCAATGAAGGTGCAGATACCTAAGAGACGAATCAGAGCTCTCCTATTTAACACGATATTTTAAATTACTAAATAATATTTGTCATACACAAGTCTAGTCATTGCATTGTAACTTTAATTCAACAATGACAACAACGTCATTTTTTTTTAACCATAAAAAATCAATTAAACGAAAGGAAATTCTAACATTATCCCCACGTTCTCTTGACTTGGTATATGTTTTTTTTTTTTCTTTTTTTTTTTTTCCCTTTCAGTAACGAACATCTGTCAATGTCATTGGTTAAACCGTATGTCAACAGCTTACTAACGAACCCCAGTCAAAGACGGGTCATACATTGATTTCCCATCCGTAAAGTGTCACGAAGAAATATATGGTGGGGCTTTGATTTTTCGTTAAATTAAAAATAATTGCTCGTAATTTCATTGGCAGCTCAAGACATCAGGACGCGTCATATGAACAAGGTGGTAGTTTTAACTTTTTTTGGAAATCGACACTCAGGGTCTGTCTTTGTGCCACATTGCTTTACGGGAGCACCAGCAGCCAAGAGTTTGCGGCCTTTTAAAAATGCCACTTGAAAAGTCGCGTCATCGTAATTTTAAGTTCGTGTTACATAGCAACATCAACATTTGTGTGACCCAAGCTGAGATAAATAAAAAACCTGAGGCACTTTCGCTAACAATTGAACTCCAATTGCCAAATTTATAGTAAATTTTCCAAAAATAAGCAGATCAACATTTGTCCAAAAATAAAACGCAGAATACTACAGCTGTGCGCTTTCCAAGACGAGTTAAAAACCACTTTAATTGATCTTAGTAATTGCGTGCTAAAGTCTTCAACTTTTAAGTAATATTTGTTCTCAAAGTGTAGTGAGTTTTCTTTTTTTTTTTTATTAGAAAAAATATTTGCGCAAATCCCATTTAGCATTGAACGAATCATATGAAGCTTTCTAATATGTACAACTAAAATTTTCTGCTATTGTTTTTTTTTTTTTTTTTTTCCACGTGGGTTAAATGAAAATATTATTGTGCAAAATTACAGACGACCAATAACACTCCACTTACTAATATTGCAGCTTAATATTATCTATCTTTCTCTCTCGCTCTCCTTCACTCAAGAACATGCATAGTTTACAGTAAAATCTTCAGCTAATCTATGTTGTTTCTTTTTGTTTTAAAAAGGTAACAATCAAGAGTATTGTTACTCAATGTATGCAATCGCGTACCCCGACAACGCCTCTCATTTCATAAAAATCGGTTTGTACAATGTTTTTCAAGGGTTTTACTTACTCTATTTGGAAAACTACCTTTTATGTTATCTAATTTTCTTGTTTATGAAAAATTGTTCCTTTTGAATGTAATTGGCTTACTACTATTAATAATTCTTTCTCTAATGTAGATGAAATATGTATTTTTTTTTAACAATTAAATATCAATTGAGAGAACAACTCAGGCTTTTAGACAAAGAATGCTTAGATACTAAAACAGGCTACTAAGCTTTTTTTTTTTTAAAGCCTCAAGAGCATGCGTAATTTTTTCTTTGTTACAAAAAAAATCCGAAAAAGGTATAAAAATACTGATTTGATTTGGTTTCGTAGAAGCTTCTAATAAGGAGGTGAAAACAATTATGATTAATTAAAGAAGATATATCATATACACTCAAATGATTCTATTTCATTTTCGTTGTTTTGGCTACCATGAGTGAATAAATGTTTTTTTTTAGAATGATTCTTGAAAATCTCAAAAAAAAAGACATGGTTGTACGCATGAATACGCATGCTATCTTTCCTCTTTTTTTTTTTTTCTTTAAAAAAAAAAAAAAAAAGACGTGTTGGCCAAGCAACTATCTATCTGTCTAGACTGAAGTAGATCATCTTGTTACTAATTTTTTATGAAACCCCAAAAATCCCAAAAAATACATGAAAACAAGAGCTGTAAGTTCAGTAAATAACCTTTGTGGCTATCAATGTACTTTTATACTTTGAGTTAAAAATTAATGAGAAGATTTTAAACAGGTTTTCACTTGCTGTCTAAAATTTCATTGTAAATATTTTTTCGGAATTTTGAGGCAACTCGTATATACTAAAGTCTTGTATAAACCATAAATGTCCACTAAATACTACGCGTAAATTTTCACTATAACAATCACACGACGATAAAAAAAAAAAGAGATACTTGTTAATAACCATACTCTTTATAATATTCAGGGGGTGTTTATGTCTTTGAATGACTTCAAATGTGTTTCTCCTGATTAAAGCCAATGCATAGTAGTAGGGCTTCTGCGTAAGGACTTATGAAGAGAACTATACTCCCTATGACAGGGAATCATCCTAGTTTTCTTTTTTTTTTTTTAAAAAAAAAAAAAAAACAGTCTTATATTTGTGCTGCCCAACTTTCCTAGACGAGATAACAGTCTACGTATTCTTTTTTCCTTTTGCTGTAATGGCTCGTTTTTAAAGTCCTGAAAATTTCCAGAGCATCTCTAAGTTTTGGTTGAAGTGAACATAGCGTGTCAGAAGGAAAAAAAAAAAAAAAAAAAAAAAAAAAAAAAAAAAAAAAAAAAAAAAAAAAAAAAAAAAACTAAATTAAAATGTAACAATAGCTTTGCCTAACTAAATTCGCCATAAGCTACGCTTACAGTCAAATTCTGTTACCTTTTCAATATTCAAAATTTTAATGTAAAAAAAAAATCCCTCGTGCTTTAATGTTTCAATCCCGGAAAAGTTTGGCCTGTTACTTTACATTCCAGCCTTTTCTCTTTTCTGCAGGTTTTTTATTAGTCAGGCAAATGTATTTTCAGGTGCTTTTTTGTGTGTGTTTTTTTTTTTTAAAAAAAAAAGGAGATATGATGCACCTCTTGGTCGATCTTTTTTTTTTTTTTTTTTTTTTTTTTTTTCAGTTAGAATTGATCAATTACTACTCATTGCCGCGGGAGTATAAACACATTTTTTTGTTCAACATTATTTTGCCTTTTTTGTTCATATATTCCTTCCTTCCATTGGTTAAAGACTACACGGTAAACTGAGTTCTGATTTTATTAGCAGAATAGAAAAATACAACTTTCGATTATTGAAATTCCTATTACCAAGTAAAACGGCTACATAATAACCACTAAATCAGGCTAGTAATATTCTTACTTGCACATCAATTTACAATTAATCAATGCATGTCTTAAGACCAAAGAAGTTTCTCACATGAAAAACCATTTTTTTGCAAGTTCTGGACAGTTTCTTTAGTTGTTTCATCAAACTAACTAAAAAAGGGAACTTTTTTATAGTGATACATTTGTTGGACACACTATGCTCCACTGTATTTTACTAAAAGAAATTGATCACATTTTTCTAGAGAAAGAAAATGAAATGACAGAGAAAGAAAATTAAGTGACAGAAATGGCACCATATCTTCTGTTTCCCTACTCCCTACATGGGTTTTAATTCCTTTTAATTATTAATACGAACTAAAAGAAACTTCTTGTTAAGGGTCATTTTTTTTTTTTTTCAAATGCGTTATCTAGGTTTTGAAAGACTTCATCCGTTGAAAGGAGACATCTATCAAAATTATTGTTATGAAACAAGTTTCATGATAATATTTTCTGCAAGCTTTCGAGTATATCTGTAAAACAAGGGTTTTTTTTTCATGCAACAATAAAGAAAAATGGGAGCTCAACTGTCAATGTTTCGTTGGGTCACAAACTATAAAAGCTATATTTAGCCAACGATCACCCTATTGTTGTTCTTCAATGTCAGATTAAACCCAGTGTGTATTACTTATTTAGAATTTGAATCATATATCAACGTGCGGCATAATGTATTCGATAGAAGGTTTCATTTTTTTTTTTTTTTTTTTTTTTTTTTTTTGATGATCCCCGCTTGAGTATAAATATACTCAATAATTTTAGTATAAATTGTAAATATCTTCTTTCCAGTTTCTGTCATTTTCAACTCTTTCAACAGAAACAACAACCTGTCTGCTTTGATCCAAGTCCGTAATTTATCTTTCACTCATCGTCCATTATGACTACGTCTAATCTTCACAATACAGTTAGCTTTCTAGAAAGTAAGTCGCAACATCAGCTGTTCTTATTGTTTGATCTAACCAGCTTATCTCTCACTTTTTAGCACGTCCACTCCCTTTAGTATCAGGCCAACAAATGCGTCCACGAGTAACTCTTCCAACCAATTACAACCATGATATGAATACATATGAAAACAACAATAGAGAGTTTCAATATAATATTCATCCCCAAGTAGGACTTGCAGGAGATAAAATTACAGTTGTTTTTTATGGACATCTTAATGAACCAGTTAGGTTATCCTTCAATCAACTTGTACTCCCTACAGAAAGAAAAGATGTCCAAGGAATGATATCATTGTTGGCTGAAGTTCCCGCTTTCTATAAAACGAGACCTGTTAGCAACACCATTCAGCTTTATCTCACCTTCATGAAAAAAGATAACCCAGATCTTCCAATCCGTCAACAGTATATCGGTGATTTCACTTACAAGGACACTCAACGCCAAGCATGTGTTAATTACAGCCCGCCAGTTAGCAGTAGCTTTTCAGCCTCCATGGATTACAGCCCTTTACCAAGCAATTTAGCTCACATTCCTTTCAGCTATCAACAACAGCCAATAAATACCGTCATGGCCCCTCCTTTCTCTCCTTCAGGAAGAGGTAATTTATACAAATAGCGATTCGATCGTTAAAGCTAAATTGTTTTAATAGAAAATACGTTTATAGAAACACAGCAACCTTACGGAGGCTTTTATCGTAATACTCTTGGGGCTATAAATAGCATCAATCATCAAAGAGTTTCCGGAAATCCTTACTACAATAGTAGTCAGCCACGTAAATAGTCCCTTCAAAGCGTCTCATTATATAATTCTCACAAAAAAATTTTTTTTTAAAAAAAAAATAGTCGAACTTAATGCTTACTCTACTAGCATGAGCCATGCTACACCCAATGTATCAAGAGAAGAAACACAGTTTATGCAACACATGCCATTAACACACAGACCAAATGCTATGCCATTATTCAATACAAACAGCAATGACTATCATAATGCTTGGGGTACCTTTAATCAAGGAAACGATTTTTCTTCCCCAATCGCATCTCATCAAAACCTGCCTTTAGAATGTAATCAACTCACTCTTCATCCAACTTCGCACCATGTAGACAGACGATCCCCATACCGTCGAGTTTCACGTAACCTTCGTGGTTATGGAAAAGCCCCGATCGATTTCAATTCGATTTCTTTAGACGACTATAGTCCTTATCCAGACATTGTCAGCCCTATACATTTTAATGTGCTCGGAAACATCACTTCCATGCTTCTTAATTGGACCATTGAAGAAAACAGAAACCGCCGTCGTTTGGTGCGACTGTCAAGACAGATGGACCACTATGGGATCAACTGCCTTTTTGAAACGACCCATGAAAACGCATCTCCCAAACCCGAGACGATGACTGTCTCTTGCATTGAATGGCCTGGAAAGGATACCTACTGGGTTACATCTGTCGATTGTATCAACCTTGCAGAATTCTTATTGGGAACGAGATTCGACGTGGACTACAAAAATTGTATAAGACGTAACCTCGAAGGCTTTGGCCCAACTACTGTCAGTAAGACCAAACCCGATTCTGTTGACTTTTTCAAGGTTATCATGGGATTCAATCACCCAAAGCCTCGTAACATTGAAAAGGACATCAAGGTGTTTCAATGGCATGTTTTACCTTTTGCTCTCAAGAAAATCATTATCAAATTCAAATCTGAAAAGGTCTAAGAAAAACTTAAGCAACAACAAATTCAATCTATGCATGACTGTTATAATTTATTTATCTATGTAAATATGATCTTTTTATTTTTTTTTTTTTATATATATACACACAATTAAATAAATTTTTTTTAAATATGCGCTCTGATAAGAGCCAGGGGGACATAACACTACTTGCCTTTTTTAAAAAAAAAAATGGAGAAAAAAAAATTGCGATTATCGACAAATAGATGGAGAAAATCGATTTGTAGAAATTCGAACTATAAACGAAATATTACTATCATGCTTAAAAAAAAAAAAAAAGAGAACAGTGCACTGACGAAAAATTTTAATTTGTTAAATTTTTTTGTTTAGGATCAGGCCATTTAAAGTTATTGTCTCTCAGTTAGCATATTTTACTTTTCTTGGAAAGAGTACACCTTAATACACTATGGCTGAAACCTTTTTTTTCCGTGGCAAAAGACCCGTTCTATTAATTTGTGTAAATTAGAACATTTTGTGTATCAAAGAACCGCCACCAGAAACACGAGAATTTTTTTTTTTTTTTTTTGGTATCTCTGCTGTGTGCACTTTCAAAAATTTCCGATAACTCTCCTTCAATGCTGAGAATGAAAATTATTGTGTTCAACGTTGATCAACATGTAACTTTGTGCAACAGGTGTTTATCACATACTTTGTATCACACTGCGTCCCTTGCACGACACGTCATAAAAGTAGCACTTTTGACACTGATGACGCATATGCTGCCTAAAAGAGAAGTTCTCCCAACTATGTGCTTTTGTGATTCGAAAGGAACGATCAGAATTTTGGTTACTTGTTCTTTACCAAATTCACATTCAAAAGAAAAAAAGAAGCAGAGAAATACAGGACTAAAATTTCTTTACATTTCAAACTAACTTGTGATTTGTTTACTTGGCAAGGATTCTCTCAACATTTTTGCTCATGTCCCGCCTATCCTGCACTCAGATTTTTTTTTTTATTCACATGAACAAAATGGAAATATGTCATTTAAAAATCGAACTTTGTTAAAGTAAAGACTAAAAAAAAAAAAAAAAAAAAAAAAAAAAAAAAAAGCTAATAGTACACATTCGTTTGATCTATATGGTTGCTACTTATAGAAAGCTGTGTCATTGGACATGAAAAAGATAATTCTATTAATACAGGAGTTGTTTTTTTTACTGTGTTTTTAGGTAGTTACCATATTTAGGCTTTGCTGGTGTTATTTTTTTACAATTATAGTAACGACACATTCAAATCACCAATGACACTAATCGTGCCTAGCGAATTTCATTAAATGACTTTCCCCCTCTTGAGATACACAATCATCCAGAAGACGAAACTTTGCACGAGAGAGATAATGTGTAAAATTTTTTTTTGATGAATGGATAATATAGCCGATTAACGCTTTTTAAAATTAGCTTGTACACCTTTTGAGTACAGTACTTTAGACTAAAACACTGTATCCTAATTAGCGCTTTTCTCAGGACCCAATTCATGTATTTCAACTGGCCCAATTTGCGCTTTTGACCAAAATCAGATCACGCTTTTTTAACTCAGTTTGTACCTTTTGGAAATCCTAAATGACATATTGAATAGATAGATATATGCGTCAAAAAAGACCAACTATTATTCTTTCGTCATATACTTTTCTGTAATGAGTGCTTAAAGTCTTTTCAAATAGTGTACGAGTCATATACGAAAAAAAAAAAGTGTCACAAAACAAACAGCTTTTTATGGTTGTAATGTA
This sequence comes from Rhizopus stolonifer B9770, assembly GCA_000697035.1. Classification (NCBI taxonomy): domain Eukaryota; kingdom Fungi; phylum Mucoromycota; class Mucoromycetes; order Mucorales; family Rhizopodaceae; genus Rhizopus; species Rhizopus stolonifer. Next base: position 23,768 of record JNDS01005198.1, read on the forward strand.
TAATCAACAATTCAATGAGCGTGGTTACCTTTGATATATTGATGGGAACGGCTCGCTCCTCTCTGTTGTTGACTGTCTGTAGAAGAATTTTCATACAAGTAGCAATGAATTTAATTTCTATAAAAAATTGAGTAGATAATAGCTCCAGGAGATGAAAGATCCAACATATTGTCTTCAATAATATTTGCCTCTTACAAAGACTTTTATTGCCATAGTACAATGAGTACTAAGTCAAAGAAGCTCAGAAAAACAAAAGGGGAAGGGATTTGTATACAATGAAACATTTACCTTGATGCTTTTATTTCTAACTATAATCTTGATTGCTTCAGAATTCATAATATCACTACAATTGTCGTGCAACTTCTTCATTGCATGTTTGATCTTAGAATTATTGGTTACACAATTTTGACAGTTTTTTGAATAAACACTTGAAGATGGCTGTAGAATCGATTGATCTAGTGGTTTTGAAATTTTTCAAGTAATTTCTGGAAGATTTTTATGACTTTTCACATTTTGACATCGTCTTTTTTTTTTTTTTTTTTTTTTTTTTTTTTTTTTTTTTTTTTTTTATATATATAGTTGGAGTATACGACGATTTCATGGTACGTGTAAGAATAAATCCCGTTTGATATGATAAGTTGACTTTCTTATTACAGAGATTGTACAAAAAACTTTAATTAAAAGATCTCATAATATAAGGTTAGACCAGAGAATATTTAGAAAAAAAAAAAAAAACGCCAAAGCTCGATCCAGGCGATCACAAGATATGATTAATAAACCTCTTGTAAATGTAATTATTATTTACAGATGATATTCTCAGAAGAACCAATCGTATCGAAAAAATCGTACACGATCAAGACAAGGAGTCGAAAAGGATACAAGAGATCGTACAATATAGATATCGGCACAAAAATTTGAAGGTATCACCAAAGACAAAAGTAAATACGTTCCCCGCCCCTCCCTACTGACTGCTCCCATTTTGTCCTTAAAAATTCTAGATAATCCTTTTCTATAAAAGAAAATTTATAATTTAATAAAGTTAGCAAATTTTTTCGATTCAAAGGGTTATTTCGCGTGCTTTTGAACAACGTGGCACCAACTTTATTTTATATAAATGTTCCCTAAAAAAAAGTCTTTACAAAAAGCTTACATGTCTAAAATTAATTTTCTGGAATTAATGTACACCAACTATATGTCGATCTTTAGAAAATGAGTCTAAACCAATTGTTTAAACTCATTATGAATGCATATAGTACCCTAAAAAAGGTTAAAGATCGACGCTATATCATACATATCAAAGTATGAAACAGCTGTTTAGTACAAAACTTTCCTTTATTTTCTTAAGGGGAGAACCTACATATATTGCATAAATGGCACGTTTTTTATTTACTTATTCTCTTTCTCCATAAGTCCAGAATTTTATCATAGTTCATGCATGTAATTCTTTTTTTTTTTTTTTTTTTTTTTTTTTTTTTTTTTTTTTTTTTCAAATAGCTATTTATGTATTACTAAAAAGTCATTCTTCTAATTTGGTCAATGTTCATTTTGATCGGAGATCAAATCTCAAATCTTAAAACATCAGTATTCGTTTTTGTATCAGTTCAATTTTCGTATTTGCTTAACGGACTTTTTTTTTACTGGATTTTATTTGAATGAGTAATACTCTTTTTTTTTATGAAGACGAACAAGAAAGGGCTATTGATGAATAAGAGGTTGAGGCGATAGTTTTGGAAGAAGAGGTCGGCCTTAAAACTTTAGTACTTTGATGACATTGTCTCACTATCGAGCTTTTCAAAGTTGCTTTTCTATTGAAACTATAAAAGACATGAATGTGAGAATGGAGAATTTGGCTAAATTGTTAGAAGAATAAGCTAAAAGTGGCAAAAAGCACAATGTGTACTCTGACAAGCAAAAATCATGAGGGGGGGGGTTCAATATTAGGAATCTAAGTTTTTTACACCCTGGAAGCGCTGTTGTCGCTGTTGTCGCTGTTGTCGCTGTTTTTTTTTTTTTTTTTTTTTTTTTTTTTTTTTTTTTGCTGCTACCGCCATCAGGCCAAAAGCCAAAAAATTCATAGTCGCATTCCTTTGTATTCTTTATATTAGATTATTATATAGTGTGTGTCTCTTGTATTCACCTTAGGCTTGTACATCAAATGAATGACTTCTCTAAATTTCTTGATGTCACTGATGAAGTTAGACACTGTTGTAGAGCTCACATACAGGCGATTTGCCACCTAAAAATTTACCACAAGTTAGAAAAAAAAAATGCTTTACTCCTTAAGAAATAATATATTACTAATCAACTGTAGGACAAAGACAGAAGTTTCTCTGACTCTTTCTGGATATTCTTCTATTAACTTGTCTAGAACTGTTTTCGTCTCAATCAACAACTTTTTTTTTTATTACTAATGATCTTGACGAGAACAAGATCGATCCTCGAAATCTTGCAATTTTCCTTGTCAGCCTCCCTCTTCCTTCTCAGCGGAGTGTCTTTCATGATTCTTACCTCAACTTTAAAAACCTGGATTATCTGAGACGTCACCAGAATCCTTGACTCCTTCGCCCTTAGTAGTTTGCTGTAGTAGTTATATTTAGGACAAAACAGCTGTATTCTTGCGTGCCACTTTGTCTTAAGTCCCATTCTTCTAGACAGTCTATCTTATATGGACGGCCATATTTTTACCACAATATCCACTTCAGTTATATCTACTTCTTTACTAAACATATAGCTTTGAAATAACATAAGCTCTAGGCTAGATAAATAAAAAAGAGTAAAAATCAATGGTGTTGTAGTATTAAGTATAGCACAACTTACTACTAGGCGTAAATGCTGGAAACATCTGAATCTGCTTGGCTTTTTAACTTGAATTCTTTGTGATAGCAAACAATTCGGCCCTTTTCTATTTCGTGCTTGCTGGCCTATTATAAATTGTTGTGCTGTGTTACTCTTGGTCTCAACAACATAAATTTCTTCAATCTCCAAAAAAAATTTCCTCCAGCATTCCACTAGTTGTTACTCCTGATTCAAAGCGTCTGCCAAACATATTGTGTAAAGCTTTCCAATAGTTATCAATAAAATCCCTTTTTGAGAACCAGAGAAATAGGACAAGGCGATTATTGAGTTGAGTCCTAAATTAATTGATACTACAGTCAGAGAAAGGCAGCATCCCATTTACAGCAATTCTCATTCGACTTACGCGATGATAGACTTCTCGTCACAGCTTAAGTTGTGATAATTTTCATAAGGATTGAGCTCAACTTTCTTTATCAGAGTTCCAACTGATTCTTTACAGGAGCCGAAAACGACTCCATCTTCTTCGACTCTATTAAAAAAAAAAAAAAAGAGATATCAATAAGAGAATAAATTGACTTTGAATAGTTAAGCTGCCTCTTCAATTAACACAGAAACGTTTCTTTTACAGCTACTTGCAAATTGTTCGTGTATTCTTCCTTTTGCTAACGTTACTGAAGCACAAGCAAGTTCAATTGAAGCTTCTTTTCATTTTAGATAGCGTTACTAAGATTATTGTCTTGGTCTTTTCTTTTCATGTTGGTTTTTGAGAATCAAGAGGCAAAAGAATGAAAAGTTAATGTTCGCCTTATCCTTTTTTGTGTAATCGGTATATGAATATCACTAGAAAATTGGAATGCAGGTGAAACTTCTTATGCAGCACAAGTAAACTTGATCACTGGGCTTCAAAATAACCATAGATTTCGCCACAACCATAAAAAAGGAAATAAAATAGATTCTTGATACACCATACCCAAAGGTTGACGAAACGTCCATACAAAATACAGTATTTGGGATAAAATTACTTGAAAAAGAATAGACTCACCTGGAAAGCGTTATAGCTCCATTAGTGATAGCATATTTTGATGAATTGAAAAAAAAAAGTGTAAAAAATAGGGAGTCTTTTTTTTTTCTGGTGTTCTATTGTTTTCAATAACAAAGAGCGTATGTGCTTCCTAATAAATGGCCAAAGCGTATTGTATTCCAAATCAACAAAGAGACTCTAACAATTGCATGGAAAATTACCCGCTTCATATAAAACTTCTTCCTTCTCTTGGCTCAAGCATACTCACAAGAGTAATAAAATATATGTGGAAATTTCTTAGATGGACCAGGTATTGTTGAAAATTTCAAGTCCTGTAACCAGTTGTCCGGGTAACCTGCATCACATAATGTTAACTAAGCAAGTATACATCAATCAAACTTAAAAACTCTTAGTATATAGCAGCATATGAATGCACTAAAATTACTACTGTTCATCAAAATGTTATTGTACTGAAATTTGGCAATAGAACTTATATGCTTGTTAACCAACTAAAACATCAGAAAGAAAGAACTAAGAAGAAGAAATTGCTATTTAAGAAAAAGATAAGCAACATCATAGGGAAACTACACTCTCAATTGCTTTCGGTCATATTTTGAACTTGCTTCAAGTCCTCTTATTCAAGGAAGGTATCTTTTATAAAAAAAAATATCTTTGGTATTCAAAGGATCTCTACAAGTATACAAACAATCAAAGAGTCAAGGAAACCAATTTCAGGAAGTTCCGCAAATTGCGCCAAGACAAGAGACCAGAGCCAACAAGGCATTGGAAGGCCTACTTTTCGAAGCTCTCATTATTCACTGTTGATGTCGTTGAGTTTTACGAATACTTGAAAGCGAGATATAAAGCATATGAGTCCCTTTCTTCTTATTATTTTAATTAAGGCAAGTAAGAGCGTGATAGTTCTCTTGCTGTTTCGTAAATTGAAATTCTCCTCCATCACCAATAGGAAACAGTCAGATAGTCGACTTGCAAAGACTCTAAAAGTCAAGTTCGGAAAGGACTCGATACTGGTCATAAATAACTAGGCTGCCCCTAACGCCAAGTTCTACGAACCTATTAAAGGAAATGACATTACAAAATTGTCAATAAAAAACGAACACCGACTTTCAAAAAAAAAGCGAGCTGTAGTCTCCGACCTTTGTTGTTTTAAAGCTCGTATGATCTATTACTTTTCTAAACACTTATTCTGAATCCTCTACAAAGTGATGAAAAAACAGTTAGAAAAAAGAAGAAAAAATCCGTCCCTCTCCAGATATGTATTAACGTTAGTTTATTATTTCATGAAAAAAAAAAAAAAAAAGCTTGTATCAAAAGATATTTGTAGTTTTTATTATTATTTTGTCTTTCAATACGGGTGATGAGAATATGGCATGTATCGTCTAAAAAAATTGACTCAGTAACAAAATAATACAACAAAATAAAAAATGACATTTACAATGGCGGAGGAGAGTCATTAAATCCTTGTTCAATTCTGGCAGACACCCCCACAGTCCTCGAAGAGTAACGTGGTACAACAGGTGGTGTAGCTCTGAATTGTAAACGAGCACGAAGAACTCGTCCTATGTCACCGTATGAATACACTTTTTTTTATATCGTAAGATGTATCTTACCATCAGCGATTTCTCCGTCTAACTTTGATACACATTCTTCAGCAGATTGTGAGTAAGCAAATTCTACCTCTGCTTCATGTAAAGCTCTACCCATTGGATCAAGTAACATATCACAGCTTATTATAGGCCCAAACATACTACATGTTTCCTAAAAAAAAAAAAAAAAACATACACTATTAGAGCAGCCTCTTTTTTTTTTTTTTTTTTTTTTTTCCATTGTCAAGACTTACACCAACATCCTCTGCAGTTGCTCTAGGATCTAAATTACAAAGTAGAACAATATTTGTCTTGACATGAGGCTCTATCGGCTTTTGATGGTGATAAACAGGGCTCATGACAGTAATAGATGGCAAAACTGAGTGAGGCATCTGTTTTGGTTGTCTCATTTTCTGAGCTGGTTGTTGCTGTTGTTGTTGGTGAACTTTTGTGATCTTTGATTGGGCTTGTATTTTATTAGACTGAGGTTTTACTGATTTTGTAATGAGAATAGTTGAAGGATCAATTGTTTTTCTCTCTCTTGCATTATTATTAACAGACATCTTTCCAGTATAATTTGACGGCTTGGTTATAATAGGACCAACTATTTTGGGTCTCTATATCATATTGTTATTTTTTTTTTTTTTTTTTTTTTTTTTAAAAAAAAAAAAAAAAGACGCTCTTACTTCATTGAATTCTCTTGGTTGTTGATGACTGGAAGGCTTACGAGGTGCTACTATACCACCTAATCGACTATTGATTGCCAAATTGTTATTTTTGTTGGGTTTTTGAATTCCTCCTCTTTTGTCAATGTTCCTGATGTTATCTGTTCTACTGTTTCGAGTGGTTATAGTCAAGTTTTTGGCATCATTTAGTCTCGTTGAAGTATAACTTCTTGAATCTCTTCGGTTATCTGTACGGTGTCTTTTGTTTCTTATAATGTCATCCAAAGAACTGTCCAAATCTCGTCTACCCATTATTAATTTGTAAAAAAAAAAAAAACAAACAAAAAAAGAAAGACTAAACAATTCGTTGTAATTTGCTCCATGACTGCGAATGGAAATTTAAAAGTAGGACAACACAGTTTCTTTTGGTAGAAAAATAAATACTATATACATATACTGCCTTTTTTTTTTTCTTTAAATTATCTATATATTTTGTAAAAGAGGAGAAGGGGTTCTTTTTTACCAAGTTGTGAATGGCTATGAATGTATAGTGTTTTGTGTTTAAATAATAAAAATCTTATCTCTAGTAAAATTTTCTGTTGAACAGTAAAATCAGTAAAAATACTTTTTATCATCAATACAAATGTTATAAAACTAATACAACAGCAAAAAAGTGCCATTTTTTTATATCAAGTAAGTTAGTAGGATTATCAAAATACCATTTACAGTTGCCTCTCGCAATTAGAGGTTGGCCAAATTAGAAGTTTCTGAAATCGCCATTTGTTTTTTCGAAACGGATAAAATTTACCAGCCGCACTTTACAATGAGATTTTTTTGGTTCTAAAATGCATGCTATGTTGAAGTATATTCGTTACGAAAATCCATACAGTTAAATTTATGGATCAAATGTCTTGATATTCTTTAATTGAGCAGGAAGAAATTCTAATATTGTGTGCAACTCTTCTATTGGTACCATGTATAAGCGTCTGTTTCTGGAGATTTTTTTTATTATTACTATTGTCTTATACGTCAAAGCTAAATCTCACTGAACAGCTTTGAGCTAGTATTAGTCAAGCGGGATAAACTTATTAATGTTGAATCTCTTATTAGTGCAAGAACTATCAATGTTTGCGGGCCGCGGTTCCTGTCTGATATCTTGTAAAAATAAATACCCTTACAGTATTTTACTCTAAAATTAGACATTTTCGTTTTTTCGCTTAGACGAATTCTTTTAACTTTATGAGTTAAACTTTTTTCAAAACTTTTTTAGCCTATTTCTTTTACATAAAATCATTTTAGCTATAAAAATTTACTATGAATTTTATACATTATAAACGTGAATTTGAGTATTATTCTGAAGATGAGTCAGGGAATGAAGCAGTTGAGGACATGGCAATAGATTATGGTTACGTTTTGAATTTAACTGACATGGACGACTGTCAATCTGTTCCTGAAGCCGTAATGGAGGAACAAGATGATCCGGTTACGAAAGAGTCATTGATCGAAGAGATCGCTGCCGACCTTAGCTCATTCCCTATTATAGATGATAAAAAGAAGAAAAATAAATATGGACCCAAGCAGATCCGTTTATTTATTGAAGAGGGACTTGCTCTGCCAAAAGCAGCTGCAAGTGTTTAATCCCGGGAAGCATCGGATACCTTTTATTAAAAAAGTTCAATAAGGGTAATGGTGAAATACTTCTAGGTAAAGCAAATAAAAAAAAAAAAAAAAATGCCAACAGAGGAACACCAGCGAAGTTTTATCCCCATCACCCGGAATCTCTGGTGAAATATCTCGATAAAAACCTTTCATCTACCTTAGAAATGGCCAAAGATGAATTATCCAAAAACTTTGTGGGCTTCGTTATATCTTTGCCAAATGTATGGAGACACTTGACGGATAATTGCCATTTTTCATTGAAGCAAGCCTCAAAATACATTGCGGACAGAAATGCTGAAAGAGCATTACTTCTTCTCCAGGAGATAGTAACTAAATGAAAAGAAGCTGGTGTTGATTTTTAGAAGAATTGCGTATTTATCGATGAGGGTGGTTTTCATACTCAAATGGTAAGGAGCCGTACATGGTAAAAAAAAGGCGACCCAGCTAATGTTGAGGTTCACGCTAGACGTGGGGCTAATGTCAGTATCGTTGGTTTCATTTCTCCATATAATACCATCGATTTCTCTAAAGTTGAGCTGTTACAAAGAGCAGATGTGGGGAAAAAAAACTTGAGAAAAGAGTTTCAACAGCGTAAGGGTAAAAAGTGAAAGGCAAATTCTTCGGAATTCTCTAAACCAAAGCCTCTTACAAAAGGTACAACTGCGTACCATATTGTTAAATTTATAGAGGCTGTTATGGATGTTCTAGATAAACATAAAAAAAAAAAAAAAAAAAAAAAAAAAAATTGTCTAAGCGAAAAACGAAAACGTTTAATTTTAGAGTAAAACACTGCAAGATGTATCATTTCGATTCCCATTCCTCATGAAATATGTCGCTTTCATCCTGTTTGTCCATCAATCATTATTGGCTACGCACTGCTCCCGATTTGGCGGGCACACTTGATTTACATTTTTAACAATCAGCCTTTTGTCCCGTCTAATGTCCTCCGAAATGCTAAAAAAAAAACTAATCCGACAGTTATTTCGTGAAAATCTCCTCTGAAATGACGTATCACGCAAGGCCTTGCCTCTAACCTCTTTCAATTGATCACTTAGTCTACTCGTATATTGATTCCTGCAAGAAATCCAATTTCAATATCACCAACCTTCCCACGCACTTTTTTTAAAAAAAAAACCTCATATAACATATAAACTAAAAACAATTTAGTGACCTATTATTTTTTGCCACATTAATACACTTGAGCTTTGTCTCATAAAAAAAATTCTATTCCAATTTTAAAGTGATGATTACTGCTTAAGATCAACAAAATATGCACCCCGTTTTATTAATGTGTGTGTGTGTGTGTTACAGATAAGCATAATTATTCTAAATCAAATAAACAAGCCATTTTCTTTTGTTAAAGAGAATCTCTATTCAACTTCTTATATTTAAATCATAAAACCAATTGCCTTTAAATTGTTAATATTTGGATGTTATGCCATGAATTTCCTTTTTTAATAATAAATCCGCTTGAATAAGAAGATTTCTTACGTTCTATTTGTATGTCTATCATTATATTTATTCTAACATAAAAAAAGACTAAATGATGCATCTTCTGACGAATATTTAATTTCAGAGAGCTACTTAGAGATGCATACAAATTTACTACTAAGAAAGTAAAAATTAAGTTTGAAAATCAACAAAAGAAAAGGCTTCTGATACATCTGGCGTTCTCTCTTTTTTTTTTTTTTTTGAAAAGATTTCCGTAGACCGTATGCACCAAAAAAATGATAAAAAACTATATAAACTCTCATGTATTTTCTCACTCTTTCACACTTCATTAAAATTATGTACAAACTCGTCTTGAATCTCTTAGCCTTTTTTTGTTTCTTTATGGCCGCTACTGCTAGTAACTGTGTCGTTGATTACAATGGACCTCTTGGTGCCTCTGGTAAATGTTATTGGCAATGGAGAAGCTCTAGCGAATGTGGCGCTGCTTTTGAATATATGAAGGATCAATTGGGTTGCACTAGAGGTAGTGGAAGCGGTTGCAGCTACAATATTGCTGGATGTGGTGGATATTTTCCTTTCATGAAAAGATGTAACGATATTGGTGGTGTTAAAGCTGGTATATTTCAAATTCCCACTGATGGAAAATGTGAATAAATAGAAGTATCGTCTACCCACTTGCCCCCTTAAAAAAAGATTTTTTTTAAATGATTTCTAAACGATCGAGTCGTTCTTCCGATTGATCTGTCATATTCAAGAATATTAAACGCAAACTTTCAAAGTTCAAGACAACAAATGTATTACGTTGCAGAAAGTCAATGAAAACCCTCTTTCCCCCTCCCTCTTCCTTTAAAACCGTTTTACTTTATAGAAATGCGCAATATTTTTTTTACGGTTTACATGATTTGTATTATAAAATGCAGCACTGAGGGCAACCTTCTTTTTTCTCTCTTTCCTCAATCATGCACAGGCCTATCTTGAATATTTTGATTTTCTCTTGCCTTTTTATAATTGTCGCCGCTAGAAGCTGTGTGGTCAATTACCATGGATCTTTTGGTGTCTTTGATTAATGTTATTGGAAATGGAGAAACGCAAATCAACTGCTAAGAAGCCTATCAGCATACGGGGCGTAAGCTGAGTTGTACTCTTGGATCGAATAATGACTGCGATTATTCTCTTTCTGGATGCGAAGAATATATTTTTCTTTTTACAAAAAGATGTTGTGATATTGGTAAAAGTAAATTTGGTATAATCTCTCCTTTTCTTGATAAAAATGTCAAGTAAAAATCGCCTTTTTTATGATTACCATTACTATTATTATTCTTTTTATTGAATGCTTTTTTAAGCGCATTGAATGTGATACGTGCGGTCTATAACCATTTTCTTGTGTTTCATGTAATACCTTTTACGTTTGAAAGTCTAGGAATCATCTGGATATTGGCTTAATTTGTATGATAAGTATCCGCTCTTCAAACGACTTTTTTTTTCTTTTTATTATTTTATTATAATGTTTAAGGACATATTCTCGAGAGAGGGAGAGAGATGTTACTTTATTATGATTATGTTAAACAGTGTTACAGTGTAAATTATTTAGTGATAATATCATAAAAGTTCGTTTAATATATCGTTTTCTTAAGCGAACGCTCTTATTTTATCATTTTTATCAAACAATAAACGAAAACTTTCTTTCAGCTTACATATTCAATATTAAAGTTATAAAAAAAAATACAATGGATCTTTGTTGTAGCATTCACATCTCTATTCCATATCGTACTACAAGAGCGACACTTGAGTATCGTGTATATTTGATGTTTATTTGCTATGACATTATTTAAAGTTTTCGTATCACGTTTGGAACAAATCTGACTCCTCTAGTAAAAGCCTTCGATGTAACGCAGATATATTGGATCATTGGGCACAGACCTTGCCACAGTTATAAAAAAAAAAAAAAGATTTGATACACCATACCCAAAGCTTGACAAGACATCCATGCAAGCTATAGTAATTAGAATAAAAATTATTAGACAGAGAATAAATTTACTAGGGAAAACTTTATAGTTTGATCCAAAAGAGTACTTGGAGTTTCCAGCATTAGCTTTATTAAAGTCAATAAGAATGAATTACGATTAAAAATACTTTAGTTCTATTAAAAAAGTGCATAATTTTATAGAATTGGAAAACAAAAAAACATCTACCCAAAGATATAATGACAATAATATTTTAAAAGAAATAGAAAAGAAATAACACATTACTTTTCTTTCAAAATGGCATTTGATTTGGCCGTAAAGTTTTTGAGATGATGTTCCTCTTAACATGTTTTTTTTTTTCCTAGATGATTTCGAACTTTATGAGTTAGGCCTTTTTGAAAATTTAATGGACAAAATAAGTTCATGTGAAATACGTTTTATTTGATGATTGCTTATTTGAGATACAATTCTTTGCTAATACATTTACCTCAATAAGTTTCAGAATGTCTGATCCATCCTAAACAGTCCTGAACAGTCCTGAACAACAACTGATTTACATGATTTCATGATACGTGGGGTGAGTTTTAGGCTGGTGTCTAAAGGGCTTCTTTTAACGTTACTTTTGATTTTCGCCCACTATTCTTCCATTGGGTTTAAGAACGGGGAATACGGAGGCATAAAAAGAGGTTTATAACCTCGCTTATTAACAACATCTACTACAAAAGCTGTGTGATGAATCTTGCAGTTATCCATTACAATGAACATATCTTTCTTTTTTTTTTTTTTATGTTTATCTAGAACATCCATAACAGCCTCTATAAATTTAACAATATGGTACGCAGTTGTACCTTTTGTAAGAGGCTTTGGTTTAGAGAATTCCGAAGAATTTGCCTTTCACTTTTTACCCTTACGCTGTTGAAACTCTTTTCTCAAGTTTTTTTTCCCCACATCTGCTCTTTGTAACAGCTCAACTTTAGAGAAATCGATGGTATTATATGGAGAAATGAAACCAATGATACTGACATTATGTGAAACTTGGTGAAGCTTGAATGATGTTTTATTATGCAGGTTTATTTTTCAAAGATTCGTATTTTATTTTAAAAATTCACGAGAACTTTTTGCTCGGAATTTTACCTACAAAAGCATCATTAAAAGATTCAATCTTCCAGAAAATGAAAGATTCGACATTTTAACTCACGCCGATCTAAACTTTGTAGAAACAATGGGCAATCATTTGTAAGTACCTTATTTATGCTATTTCTGAGTGCTACACCTTTTGCTAGAATAAATTGTGTTCTTTTCTGGCCGAAAAGTGAAGACAGAGCACTACATAAATAAGAAAAGAGGGCATTAATAGAGGAGCATTCTTTCAGGTCAGAGGAGAGTAGTCTACCTGAATCTCATATGTTTATGTCTGTCTGTCTGTTTGTGTGTGTGTGTGTGTGTGTGTGTGTGTGTGTGTGTGTGTGTGTGTACCAGCGTATTTTGTGGTTGTTTGTCTATCAAGTAAAGATAATCAGTGGGAGGTTTACTGGATTGGCTGGAGGATTCTAACTTGAGATGTCAGTAACCACTTCTGCCCGTTCTGAGAGGCAATTAAGCCCAAATGAGAAACTGCTTTTCTTCACATATTGTTATTGATATTATACATTGTTCTATCGTTATATATATTGCTATGAAAAATCCTTCACCTAAAAATCTAAAAGTTCAAAAAACTCAGACTAATAAGACAAGATAATCAAAGAAGAGAAAGCTTACGAGAGATAAATAGCAATATCAGTCAAAACAAAAAGCCGATAGCAAAAGGTACAACAACTGATCATTTTGTGGAATTCATGAATGAGCTTGTTGGTATCATAGACACGAACGAAAGCCTTATTGACAGTTATATTATAATGGATAACTACACTATTTACAAGTCGCATGCAATGATAGGAAATACTGAGAGTGAAGGTTACAGAGTGATGTATTTGTCCCCCCCCCCTATTTACCAGATCTGAGCCCGATTGAGCAGTTTTGGACTCTTGTACAAGGAAAAACGAGGCGTCTAGGAGAAACAGCCAAGACAAAGCCTTTAATACCACGAAATTCAGTACGATTTCAGGGTATCAGAAAATTAGATCTCTTTAGATAGCTGAAATCACAACAGCAAGGTTAAAGTCGTACAAAACTACTTTTTCCGACTTTTTAATAAAATGTGAAGAACAGTTTTTATTTTTCACTCGTTTTCAAAAAGTTTCGAGTTCAAACAAAATTATTATTGAGTTTACAAGTCATAAAATAAAGCAACACTTTATAATTTTTTCCTAAAGATTGGCAATAATGATGCTCGACTTTCTCGAAAACCAACTGAAATGGAATTAGCAAAAAAAAAAAAAAAAACCAAAAGTTTTCTCAAATGATTCACTAGTGTCTTTTTTTTTTTAACCAGTGTATAGAACAAAAGAAATATGCAGCTCAAAATCTTTTACAGTGTCATGAAAGGGTTATTGTTCACCCCTCTTTTGTTGACAAGAATAGGACACGATTTTAAAAGACCACTGAGGTCAATAAGATGAAGCTTTAAACAAGACACACATATTGAAAGAAATACGTCAACATAGTTCTTTTAAATACGCCAATAAAAAACTTGATACTTTTTTTTTTTCCTCTCCCAAATTTTACTTTATTTGGTGCCACATTAAAATCACACATGTTTCTCTCTCTTAAAACTTTTTCTTAGCCTCTTTTTTTTTCCCTTTTTTTCTTTCCTCCATTTTTTTTTTTTTTTTTTTTTTTCAACACATACACGTATACATATATTATATCCCTCCCCTAAAAGGAAAAAGAAAAAAAAAATGACGGTAAGTGGGAAAAAAAAAAAAAAAAGGAGGAAAGGTTAAACTTATAAAAATGATATTTAGAAAGTAGAGTTAGAAGCCAAAATTGAGCATAACCGAATTATGCGAGATAAGTTTATACAGATGCGTCCTTTATTGAAAGACAAAAACGTTATATCAGACTGTGAAACTCAAATAAAAGAATATCAAAAGTATATTGATTACTTTACGGAGGAACTGCATCGATTGGAAGCTAAAGAAGATAATAGCGTGGAAAGCAGTCCTCAGTTATCGGTACCTTCTTCTCATCCACCAAGAACAAGTTCAATGTCTGCTAATGTCACTACATTAGTACAAAGTGATAACAAGACAAAGTATTCTAACCTTGGTAATAATAATAAGGGAATTGGGGGGCGACGTTTTTTTTTATTCATTATGAGTTATTAGATCTTTTGATGTCCGAAACTCCGTATAATAAACCTAAAGTGTCACTCAAGTTACATGAATTAGAGTATAAACTGGATGTTGAAAAGACAGTGCTTAAAGGTATTAGAGGTATGGCAGAAGTATTGGAAAAAAACACCTCAGGAGATCGAAGGAACCGTACGGATATTCAAGATAAAATGTCTGAAAGTATGGAGAAACTAAGCTTGTTGAATTCTGCTTTGAGAAAATATAAGAGTTTATATATTGGTGAAGGTGGCGATGAAGATGATTACGGTAAATATATCGATTAAAACGCGAATAATAGAAAATTAGTGAAAAAAAAAAGCTTATCTTTTATAAAGAATTGGAAACACCACCTTCTGCTCGTTTACCTCCTGGCTTTAGAAGACCAGTCACTGGTAAGCTTCAATTGGAATTATTGGAAGCATGTGAACTAGCACATGCTCCTACTCGAATGATTCGTACTCCGGCTACAGTTGTCTTGGTAAAAATCGACAATCAAGTCGTCTTTCGTTCGAGACCCACTCGAAACGACAAATGGAATGAACTTTGTGAAACACATGTCAATAAGGCTTCAGAAATTGAAATCAGTATTTACGATCAGTCACCAGAGAAATCATTGCCTATTGGTGTCTTTTGGTTAAAGATTACGGATATTACCGAAGGTCTCAGAAAAAGAAAGGTGCCCCAATGGATGTTAGCCGAACAAAAGAGACAAGCAGATGCAGGTGAAGAAGAAAGTGAGGAAAAGGATGTTGTTGTTGCCCCTACCCCCGTTGTCAATCAAGCAGCAGAGAGTGGTATTGAAGCATGGTTCGATGTTGAACCCATTGGTAAAGTAGCTCTTCGTTTGAACTTTGTGCGTGCTGATGGTAATCGTCGTCCTATGGATAAATTGGGTCGTGCTGGTGCTGTCCGTCAACGTCGTGAAGAGGTAGTGGAGGTGAATGGTCATCAGTTCTTGGAAAACAGATTTTACAATGTGATGAAGTGTGCTCTCTGTCAAGAATTCTTTGTTAACAGTGGATATCAATGTGAGGATTGTGAATACACTTGTCATAAAAAGTGTTCTAGCAAAGTCGTTACCAAGTGTATGTCTAACTCTACTGAAACTGTAAGTAACAAGTGATTTTTTATTGATTTCAGTTTCACTCACTTATTTGAAAAAAAAAAAAAAAAAAAAAAAAAAAAAAAAGAAAAAAGAAAAAAGAAAAATGGATATTGAACTGTTCAATAGAATGTGATATTACAGCTCATACTCGTTGTGAACGTTGTGTACCTGATTTCTGTGGTTTAAGTATGGAAATGGCTAACCAAATGCTTGCCGAGATTAAGGCAGCTGCTAAGCGTAAAACATTGGACACCAAATCCAACAGAACAAGCAAGACTGAAAAATCTGAAGAATCTACTATTGTTGAAGAAGAGGGACTCAATAACCAATTATCTCAATTATCCGTGGAAGAACAAATCCCAGTTCCACCTCCAAAGAGCCCTGTGGTCGTTCCTCAAACACCACCTACAATGTACAATGATATTCAGCCTGCTTCACCTCAAGCTTATCCTGTTTCACCCCAAACAGCTCAAATTGCTCAAGCTTATCCTGCTTCACCTCAACAGGCCCAAGTGTATCCTGTTTCACCTCAAAACCCCTATCCTCCCCAATCTTATCCCCAACAACCTATGGGTATGCCTCAACCAGGAAGAGTGTCTCAACAACGTCCACCCGTTCTCCCTCCTCATCAAGTGGCTCAATCTCCTTATGGATACCAAGCACCTAATGTTGATCCCAGATACCAACAACAAATGAGACCCCAAATGCCTTACAGCCCATACCAACAACCTCAACAACCTCAACAACAAGGTATGATGCGTCCTCCTCCTCAACAACAACAACCTATGAGTCCCTATCAACAACAACCTCAAGTAAATAACTAACCCCTCAAAAACTCTTATTCATTTTTCGTTTTAGGGGCAATACCCACCAAAGCAACAGCAAACCATGAACCGTAAAGTAGCTTTAGAAAACTTTAGTTTCTTAGCTGTTCTTGGTAAAGGTAATTTTGGTAAGGTAATGTTAGCCGAAGAAAAGCATGATAAGCAATTGTATGCTATCAAGATGTTGAAGAAGAGATTTATTATTGATAATGATGAAATTGAAAGGTAACTTTTTTTTTTTAAAAAAAAAAAGCTTTATTTCTAATTCCTGTCACTTAGTGTTCGATCCGAAAAGCGTGTATTCCAAGCAGCTAATCGAGCCCGTCACCCATTCTTGATCAACCTTCACTCAACCTTCCAAACCGAAAGTCGTGTTTATTTCGTGATGGAATACGTTAACGGTGGAGATTTGATGTGGCATATCCAACGAGGACAATTCTCTGAGAGAAGAGCCAAGTTTTATGCATGTGAAGTAATGCTCGCATTGGAATATTTCCATTCTCAAGGCATTATTTATCGAGATCTCAAGCTGGATAACATCATGTTGGGATTGGACGGACATATCAAGATGGCAGATTATGGTCTTTGTAAAGAAAACATGGGATTCGGACACACTACAGGCACCTTTTGTGGTACACCCGAATTCATGGCACCTGAAATTCTCAAGGAGCAAAACTATGGTCGAGCAGTAGATTGGTGGGCCTATGGTGTTCTTATCTATGAAATGTTGCTTGGTCAATCTCCCTTCCGTGGTGAAGACGAAGATGAAATTTTTGATGCCATCTTGGAGGATGACATCTTATACCCCATCAATATGTCCAGCGATTCGATCTCAATTTGTCAACAACTCTTGCAACGTGATCCTAATAGACGTTTGGGTGGTGGACCAGATGACGCCTTGCCTATCAGACGTCACCCCTTCTTCCGTGGCGTCGTTTGGGAAGATATGTTGGCTAAACGTATACCTCCTCCTTTCTATCCTTCTATCACTGGTCGTTTGGATACTTCCAACTTTGATGAAGAATTTACGAGTGAGGTGCCTGCTTTAACTCCTATTGATTCTAATTTGAATCGTGTTGAGCAACAAGAATTTCAAAGCTTTTCATATGTTGCTGACTGGGCTTGTGCATAAAAAAAAAATCTCCCTCTTCTTTGTGTAATTTGTATGTGTGTGTTTGTTTGTTTGTTTGCGCGTGTGCATGTTTCCCTTTTCTATATAAAAAAAAAATGTTATTCTATCTCTCAACCTATTTTGCAAAATAACAATAAAACAATAATAATTTCAAGGGAGGATTGTGTTTATTGTATAATCTAACTTTTTCTTTTCTTTGAGAGGTTTTTCAAGTCCAATGATCTATTCGTACTTGTCCTTAATGTCCTTCCATTGTTTCTAAAAAAAAAAAAAAAATTTAAAAAAAATTAAAATCATGTCAAAAAAAAAACAAAATTTTCAAAACTTACGCCCTTGTTTGCTTCATCCCAAACCTTGGTAGAAAGAGTATCAAATCCAACTTCAAAAGCAATAGCACCAGCGAAAAGAGTGGTAACGAAAGCAGAGTTCTTTTTAAAGAAAGTGGAGTAGATCGTACGAGTCAAACCGTTGGCAGGAGCAGCAGGCATTTCTGTTTTTTTTTTTTTTTGGTTGTTCAAAAAGAGAAGGGCTTACTTCTCCCCTGCCCAATTATTTTTGGCAAAGAATGTGACGTGTGGAGTAGTGTGATGTTTTTTTTTTTTTATATATATGGCGGAGTATAGCGGTTATATGATCAACCAATGAGCAGTTTTAATTCTTTATACGGTAAATGTTAAATTCACGATGAATAATTTATTTAAAAAAGACAAATCGAAGGGAAATAAAAACCGCTAAAATAGAATTGAAAACAAAAAAAAAAAAAAAAAAAAAAAAAAAAAAAAAAAAAAAAAAAAAAAAA